>JAHZNC010002069.1:0-28015 GCA_027744095.1 Zhuqinia jingwanae | reverse complement strand
CTTATAGTCCCGACCAAATATTGTACAACAACTGGAACCTTTTCTGTTATGTTATATCAATTTTACAGAGAGAGAGAGAAAGGAGTCAACAAGGTAGCAAGAGAGAAATTGGATAAAATAAAATTCTATTACTTTCCCCATGTTTTTGTGTAATAAGCACTAGTCTCTAGTGGAAAGTGTGAAGGAGGGACAGAGAGAGAAAAAAGTTGTAAATATTTTTTTGATGACACTTTCAGATAGGAAATGACCTGGATGCCCTTTTGGATACATGCTTTTTATATGTTTTGTAGTATAAAATAATAATAAGCCTTGAATGATCACTTGTTCCGGATTTTTTACCGCCTGTGTCCCTCAGGAAAGGAAAGATAACATGTGAAAATGAATTTGGAGTGGTGTAAATGGAAATTAATTAAATTATTATTTTTTCACAGTTTTTCTCAAGTTCATCTTGAACAAGAGCATCATTTTCTCATTTTCGGATTGAGTGAGTATATTATGGTGAGCATGAGAATGAATATGCGAGTAATGATGAATTTCGAAAGAATTACTTTAATTACCTTTTACAAAGGTATAGTTTATTATTGACTATGGGGTATAATATTATTTCACAGTTTCAAATATTATTACAATAACTTATTTGTAAATTGACATTTTAAAAGTTTCTTTTATATACTTGAAACAAGAAGAAAAACAACAAAAAATTTGTTTTCCTACGAGCAAAATAAAATGCATTATTTTTAAAAGTTACTTACCTTAAAGTATAACAGGATATATAGCACCTAAATGTTACGTGTACTTTTCCTGTGACATTCCTTCTACCACTGATAGATTACGTACTTACTATATACATAAAAGTAATACACAACAATAAAAGTCCCATTTGGCAAACGACGACGAAATGAGTTTATCAACATAGGTGCTTTCACTCTAGAGTTTGTGACAGGTACTTTCACTTTTAACATATTGTACATCTTAAAAAAAGGACAGAGCCATGCTGCAGAACATTCTACAAACTTGAGAAAGGAGACAAGCAATTATTGATTTTATTATTATTATTACTAAACAATTGTGATAAAAGTGATTTTCATAGAGTCTTTGACTTTGACTTTCACATTCTTGTGGCTTGAGCAGATATATAGTTGGATTACTTGATTTAAAGGAACTAACAAACCAATTCCGTGATATACAAATAAATTCCTCCCTAGTATTAAAAAAATTATTATAACTAATAAAAAGTTACACATTTATAATTACCTCTAAATCATTATATGTATACTATAAAATCGAGAATTCCTTTGAGGTCATATTTCTAGTTTAATGATCCGACTGAAACAAAAAATCGTACCGACTATAAATATACTTTTATTTAAACTTTAATTATTGCTGTTCCCTGCTTACTGTGAAGAGTTGCAATATATACACCCTACCAACTACAAATATGTATGTATTATAAATATGTTTTAATGATAAATATTTCAATAAATTTCTAAAAATTATCAAACGTCTTATATCCTAACACTTTTTTATACTACAATGTACAGCGATTTTCAATTTTGGTTTGTTTATTTGATTGATATTATTGAATTTTTGTGTATTATGCCTAATAATCCATTTCCTAACTTAATTTATAACATCTTCCACAATAATGGATCACACATTATTTTTCCATTACTCAACTAATATTTACCATGCGTACAATGTATTTTTATGTATATGTGCTGTACTTGGCTAATAATTCTCTTATTGTCTGTGAATGTAGTTACATGAACAACGCTGTGAATTGAATATTCCATTTTACGATATTGTAGAGTAGTATCGTATGACCTTCCTAACTTAAGTAGAATACAAGTTTTGAAACACGCGACATTTTGTTTTATTAACAACCATGGTTGAGTGAGAATATATAGGCTCTACATATGTATATACATATAATATATATAACTATCCCATTTCTATATTACCCCTTAAATAAAAAACCAACATTAAATGCAGTAAATATTTAATAACATATTGATTCAAAAATAAAATTCGTACTAAAAATATTCCAAACAGATATTAAAAGTTATAAGAATTATATCTAAAAGTTTGCCTTCTATTTTAATTTGTTTTTATAAATATTAACTTAGTTAAACAATAATTATTGTGGATTGCTCGTTAATTCCGAAAAATTTAACACAATGGATTTGAAGCATTGATAACTGATTTATTCCTTGTTCGTTCCTTCTCAACTTGTGATTTGTTGTTGCTATTTGTCATGTTTCCATTTATTCGGCATTTTCCTGATAAAATCCATTCATCCAGCAGCCTTTTAAGGTTTCCTACGAACAAATGCAATAGGAATTACATATTTAACATAATCAAAAACATGCATCAATATAGTTCCTATTTATTTTTCAGTAGGTATAGCTCATACGGAGTAGATGAAACTCTGGTTTGAATGGAGGGAGCACTTCTACCAGCCACTGGGGGCTTGCCATGGGCCTTCCTCTTTAGTTTGGAGTTGTAGTTGTTCTTCCAAAAGAAACCCTTGGGCTGGGTCCATAAATATCCTGCTCCAGACATCGAACAATACGCATTGTAGTATTTACCTGGACTGCTACAGTACGACCACAATGGACACCGACATCGAAATTTCGTGGAGAACTCCTCTTTGCACATTTCGCTGAACCAGCAAGTTCGCTAAAAAAATTAAAATCATTAAATTTATTATTCAAGCATATATAATAGGGTATATTAAAAATTGTTGCAGAATATTTATAAGAACATAAATAGAATAGATTTAGAGCATACCTCTGTCAGGTACTCATTGATTGAGTCATCGTATCGCTCCCGACTTATCCTCGTTGGCTTTGCCACCTTCGTTTTAACAGACTTGGGCGCGGAGTTGGCAACTGGATTAGGGACGCCCCATGACAAAGCCACCATGGTTAGGAACAAGGTCACAATCACAACAAACTTACAGACAGGAGTCATCTTTACTTACTGTAAAAACACGGAAAATTTGTATTTAGCTGCGGTTTTATATTTAACATAAAAATTCATACAAAAATAGCTGACTTACACAGAAAGCTATACACCTGTCTTTTTGGGGAAAAAAGTCCTCTCTGACCTCTGACCTCCTATTCAAGGAGGTGTTCCACCTTCTATATGAATCTTTCTATCTCTCTCTCTGCACGGTTATCTCTACGAAGTGTCCAGGGATTGAGTGAATCCGTTTCTCTGGGAAAGGTGTGTACTTTATTTTTTTCGTGGCTTAAATGGATTATGAAATTAGGTCTGAAGCGCCTATTTGTGCCAGTAGCACCAACACCACCATCATCGTATTCGCTTCAGACGACATATTATTTTTATTTGTGACAAAATAATGTGCAGTTCACGAAACATGCCAAGATTGTATGTATTGGTTTTAGCCAACACTACCGTAATCACCACCACCACCACAGGAGGAGCTATTACGGGTACACGAACAAGATCACAAACTCTTTTCAAGAAGATTATGCATTTTCTTTCCTAAAGAAAGAGAAATGGATGGAGATGGAAAAGGAAGTGCGGAAAAAAATAGAAAGTCTTCTGAAGGTGATGTTGATGATGATGAGGGTTCCGATTCCCGAATGTTGTTGGATGCTGGAAGCTGTAATGGAAGATGCTCTGACTATGGTACATGAGGATTACGAAAGTAGAAAGCAAGTACCATCATCATCATCATCCTGACCTGCACACAAAGAAACACTTGGCTTGCTATAAAGTCATTCGATGATATTTTTTGACATAGAAAGGATAGGGAAACAGAGTAAGAGGACGCTGCATATAATTCTACTTTTTGGAGAGGATTTGCGTTCTTCCTGTCTCTACATTTTCTCTTTCCAAAAAGATGAAGTAAAAATGTTATATTCATTCGTCTATTCCAGAGGAATCCAATATCATTATTATTATCCAAAGAATCCACAAAATAGCGCAATTCAAGCCAAGGTTATTCTTCTTTTATGAGTATTTTTGGTACATACCAAATACCAACCAGCAGCATTATATTATGTACTTTCTTTTCGCAGAGATCGAGTAAATGGGATGCTGATCAAGAGACTACAAAAAAGCAAAGTCAAATGACAGGACAGGATGACAAGAGTACAACATGTACAATATTATGCAATGCTTTTATTTATGCAAAAGGCCGGAAATACAATAAAATTTGATGTTGGAATAATATAATTCTATTTTTGGCTGTTACTGCTCCTTCAAAATACTCTGTAGAGAAATTCACCGTTCTCGTCGTAGTAGCACTCGCCCACTTTGTAGGTTGCACCAGGTCTCCACAATTCTTCTGGAATAGAGATTCTCTCTGGAAATTCCTGATTGGAAGACTCGTAAGGTTTCTAAGAAGTGGGATAAAATAAAATACAACGTAAATCAATTCAATTAGGCATACGAACTATATACTTGTTTGTATATTTCTAATAAGACACGGAATGTCGGTAATTTTTTGTCCAACTGCCTACCTGGTATCCCGTCTCCGGCTGGTACACGTACCCTTGTTTCCCTTCTACATGTACCTCCACCTGTCCTGTTTCCTCTGGTTTTCGATACTTTTCAACATTTGATACAACTTGAGTATCGTGTAAATGTCCATCGTGTGGCAACTCAATCTCGTCATGTGGCAGAGATTGTGGAATTGTAGTCTGCTTTTGGAGCCCCAACATGTACTTCATGTCACCTGCCTTTTTATCCGCTTCCTTTGCTTCCATCCGTCGCTCAAATTCGGAAAATGTCATTAATCGGGCTGGCATGATTTTTCTAAGTTGCTGCTTTGAAAGCTCTGGCTCAAGTGCACCAGTGTTATCTGGGTTATTCACAGCGTCTGGGTCAAAAAAGTCCCCATCTGACATGTACTTTACCACAGGAGGTTTCTCCAGGGATGGTACCTCTTTTTTCAGCCCTTTATCACGAGGGGCCACCAAACTGGCAAACTGTCCTAGTTTTGCAGGAAGCGAAGTATCTACATATTGATGTGGATTTAATCCAAGGTCACCCACCCGCAAAGGAATAAGCTCTCTAATTTTCAGTCTCTTCTCAAGATTTTCGTTCATTGAGATAGCCCCGGACTTGACATTTTTTATTCGTAGAGCTATTTCGGCATCATATTTCTTCACTTCATTGATGGTACGTAATCGAAAGGAAGACTTGAGCACTTTGAAAACACCATCAGGGGAAATGGGATACGCTTCTGCAAGGGTCTCCGGAGTCCACTGTTCTGGATCTGTTTCGTGAAGATAGCGAATGTTCTCTCTTTCCGCCCAAGTCAACAAGCAAAGTTCGCGAGGGTCATCGCCATAATGCTTTTTGGTCATGCGACGGGTTTTGATCCGATCTTTTAGTTGCTGAGATTCCCTATTCATAAAATTAACAGAGTGACTCAGAAATCTCATTTACATAGTTATTTTGTCAGCGTAATTAATTTCATAGCCAACTAGACCCGTAGTCAAGTTGGCAATGCTATTTTTGATTGGACATACATCAGGTAATCATCAAACGATTTTGTAAGCATGTCAGGGTCTGGTTCATCCATAGGATCGCCAAATTCTTTGATTTCCTGTCGAAATTCCTGTCTGTACTGAGTCATATTCATGTTCATCAATTTCATTTCTTTTTCACTCTGCATCTGCCCTTTCTTTAATGCCCTTTTATCATTCATTTCTGCAAACAAAAATTATGTATGTTAAAAAAAGATTACGCCATATATATTTAAAATTAAAATATCTATATATAAATACTTAACATTTTCATGCATGCAAGCATGCATGCAATTAAAAATGGTCTCAGAGTTAAACGTTGAGCACATAAGTATGGATACATTAGTATATGTAACCTGACATGTCTACAACGTAAATAATAATTACATTTGGAGGGGATGGAGGGGAATCTAATCGCACTTCACATCATCATATTATCGCATTACAAGCATTATTATTCAGAACGAAGCAATTACCCAAGTGTTAAAACTACGATAGTATGCAATTTGACGATGAACGATGATGGTGCGATGACGTGAGAAAACGGATGTGACAAATTACAACCACCGCTACTATATTATAAAATGTATGACTAATAATGGCTGTGATAGCTATCACATCTCATTACATATTATATATAGCTATTGTAACAATTCATAAAGACGTAGCTTCCATTTTTACCCATGCTTAATTTCATTTTCATGCGTTACAAAAACAGAGACATGAATTTTGGGTAGTGTGCATATCATCATCACAATCAACAGCTCTTATTATTATCAGCAACACATAACATATTCTTGAACTCAATTCATTCTTGGTAACTTTTTATCTTTGGCATACGCATACTCAAATCCTCAAATGTATAAAAAAACCACAATACAAAAATACAATACAGTATTATTTCACCAATCATATAAGGGAAGAAATGGTTAAAACATGGCTTTGAATAGTACCAAGTTAATATAACCAAGAGTGTTTTGCAGGTTTTGCACCATGTATGTATTTTATTATTGCGGGTGGACATACTAACATGGGTACATAATATAAATACGTGTATGTATGTACTAAGATGTATGTACTAAAATCCCTTTTGAAATGTTAAAACCTGTATTAGTATTGAATTGTAGTGTAGTATAGTTAACTCTACATGTATACTATTACATTACTCTAAAAAAATAGTACAAATTAATATTATTTCTGTAGACGTTTTAAATTTTATATTGATGATGATCATGAATGGCTGAGGAGTATACTGAAAAATAATACAGGGAGCAAAGCACAAAAAAAACAGATGCCATCATCAAAAAAGTTAGTAAACTTTGTGTATAATATAATTTATAAAAAAGTTAGAATTTTAAGTAACTTGGTTAGTTATACTCGTTAAATTATTAAAGAGTGTGTATATATGAGTGGATTAAATTAGATTGACACGTGTTTGATTTGTCATTATTATTTTTTTTAACAAGTTTATTTAACTTACTAATCGGATCAAGATGACGCATTGAAGACTGTCTTCCACCGCTTCCACGACCCCTCCTCCGATCCATTCTTCCTCCATCTCCTCCGGATGATGATGATGTGGATAATTCTGTAGAATTCTGTGATGTGTAATTTTTATGGCGGTGTGTTTGTGAATATAGCCGAGAGGAGATCACTGCTGATGAAGACAGCCAAATTCCTTTTGCAACTGACCCAACTGACTTTTCTAAACTTGCTAACATAATAGCTACTTACAACAATAATTTACACGGTTAACGGTGATACAAAAAAGATACCTGCCTAAATCCACTCACAACAGTGCACACAGCAGTCAAGAAACAAAAATGGCTAAGCCGATTCCTCCAAAAATTGCTCCCAAACCGGGTAAGCACTCCCACAACAGTCTCAATTAATATAATGTCTAATTTCGTTGAAAATTAAGCATGGGGTAATGAGCAAGTAATGATTTTGTTGTGTTGATGATGATAATTAAACCTGTTTTAGTGTAACATTGTCAAAAAAAACCTTTTCGTTTGTGGAAAACTATAATTTTTATGTAGCATCATCCATGTGCCTTTTATCGGGAAATCTGTTTTTTTGGGACATCTGCGTTGTTGGTTATGCTTATGTACAAACTTTTACATACACAAACAAACACAATCCTTTATATATCCTACCTACACACATTTTTATATGCACAATTCTTCATATCAGAATAGAATACATCTCTGCTCAAATATGCTGTGTATCATCACCTGTGGTTATATTGCAATTTCCAAAACTGCACACATTCCGATTATTCCGAAATGTACGTCCTTTGTTTTTGTAGGATATGACAATATAAAAGAAATTTTTGCACTTTTCTCGTGAAAACTTAACCCCACATTATTTATAGTCATATAAGCTTTTTAAACTTTTAACATTTTAAATCAATATTGTTTTTTTTTTGTTTAATTTTTACAGGAAAGGTAACAGTACTTCGGGCTCTTTATGGATACACTGCACAACAGGTATTTACATGTGTAGAAAAATAGAACTATATATAGAATGCGAGAGAGTCATTTACTGAGTCAATTCTGACTCTGACTGAGTGAATGATCAATCTTTAATGCTTACCTTGTAAATTTGAAATTTGTGAAGGAGGATGAACTGTCATTTAGTGAAGGGGATGTCCTCTACCTAGTTGACCAAACAGATGCAAACTGGTGGAGGGCAAGATGTGGTCTCAAAGTAGGACTCATTCCGTCGAATTATGGTAAGTCCATATATAGTAATTGCAGTTTTTATTAGTTGATACATTAGTAAGGTTATGGAATTGCCTGTTGTTATTATATTTGCAGTTGAAATGAGAATGGATACAATAGAAAATCCAGTGCATGATGCCGCCCGCCGAGGAAATCTCGAATTTCTCAAGGAATGTCTAACGAATGGAGTGAGTGCGACAGGACTGGACGCTTCCAGCAACAGCCCTCTCCACTGGTCAGCCAAAGGAGGTCACTTGGAATGTGTTCAAGAAATTATGAGAAGTGCCATGAAGCATTATCGCAATCCTAAACAGTTTGTTAACGCACAAGTAAGTTTCAAGTCGCATAATGCCCCACCATACCTCCGAGGTAATATTACTTTGCATATTTTTTTTTCATTTAAACTTGTTACATTTTTTTACTGTAGAACAAATTGGGCGACACACCGTTACATTGCGCAGCCAGCAAAGACCACGTGCCAATTGTCAGTCTCCTACTGGAAAACGGGGCTGACCCCACGATAAGGAACAAGGATGGTCAAAAGGCTGTTGAGCTTTGTCACGAGCCGAAGGTCAAAGTGCTTTTGGAAAGAAGTGTGGGCAAGTTGAGCATTCAAGGTGATGAGCAGGATTACCTCTACGATTCTGGCGATGACGAGGAGGAAGAGAATGCTGAGGAAAGTATTAACACTGTCTCCGCATAACTTTTTTTTTAATTAATATAATTTAAATTTTACTACATGCGTGTGTAAATACATGCACTTTTCCTGTCTGCCTAGCATAAAAAAATGTCAAAGTTTTTAAGAATAAAATATTTCTTCTGATGTCATCATCATAATTTTTTTGTATAAACTCACATTACTACGGGATGCATTCTTGAGAATTCGGCTAACTTGAAATTTCTCGTAAAAAAAGAATGCAAACGTGCCGCGAGTACGGAATTGTTGTTGTGTTAAATCCATCATGCATGCGTACATGTAGGCGCTGATCAGCAGGTTCATGTTTTTAACGAGTTGCATAAAGCATGTTGTTTCTTTCGGTGTATTAAAAAACTGATGAATTTATTTTAAATAAATAATAGTGCATCAATGTTTTATATCGAGCTTAATTAGAGATAACAAAACGTTACTGTCATCGTGTTACTACTAACTGCCGTGATCTGAGGTTAAAGTACAAATTCAGAGTAAAATGCCGGAAATTAAACTGACACCGCTTGGTGAGCAAACTTTACATCTATCTGAAAATAAAAAATAAGCTAATAAAGCAATGTTGGTATGTATTATATTATGTGACTAAATATTAATCAAATAATTTGCAATGTGAATAATTTAATTTAGGTGCTGGGCAAGATGTGGGTAGGAGTTGTCTTTTGCTCTCCATCGGGGGTAAAAATGTTATGCTGGATTGCGGCATGCACATGGGATTTAATGATGAGGCATGTCAAACATTAAACTAATCAAATCAAAATCCCTTAAATTACTCAAACTATCTTCAAATAAGTATTGAACTAATTAAAGTTATTTGCGATTCACTCAAACAGAGAAAGTTTCCCGATTTTTCTTTCATCACAAACAATATGCCGTTGGATGAATACCTAGACTGTGTGATCCTATCACATTTCCACTTGGATCACTGTGGAGCTCTCCCATTCATGACCGAAATGATTGGTTATAAAGGACCCATTTACATGACTCATCCCACCAAAGCCATTACTCCGATTTTGCTGGTAACTTCAATCAAATATTTTATGGTTTGCTTGTCGTTTGTACAATTCTGCAATTTTTGGTTTTTTATATTTAACTAAACAGGAGGACATGCGAAAAGTGATGGTAGAGCGAGTGAGTTAAAAAGAAATAGTTCATTTGTAATTTTTCCTGCAATCTCTTGCTCAATTTTCTATAAAATAATTGCAGAAGCTGAAAATTGTAGATGTTGAAAGCGCCGCAAAGGAGCTAAATCTTCCACGTCACGTTATGGAATTTACGGAAAAGTTGTCTGTTAGAGAGTTTGGAGCTGTTGCTCGAGTCACGGAAAAAATTGCTGGTTTACTGAAGCAGAAACTTACTGATGTGCAAGTGGACTTGCCATCAGAACAGGAAGTGAGTGTGGACCATGGAAGGGTTATGATTAAAGTTGCCCAGGTTCAAAAGAATGAGGCGAGTAAGGAGGTATCCGTTACGTGGAGTATTGACGTAAGCATATTCATTTTTGTAGTTGTATGAAGGCATAGTTTAAAATAATTAACAATGTTATAATGTACATACAACATAGCTCGTAATGAATGAATAGTCATATTATTATAATGTATTATATATTTGGTTATAACATTTCAGGATGACGAGTTGGGTGCCTACGTTTTTGCGCTAATGGGTACCTTGAGCAAGTGATAAGCAAAATTAATCAATGCAAATTTGATATATTGTGTTGGTTTTAATTTAAAACCTCATGTTCATGTTATTGAGGTGGCTTCAAACCTTGAGTATTTTCTCATATTCCTCATTTAAACTTTTGTACTTACACTATGGTTCATTTTTGTGTAAAAGTGTGGTCTCAACTTGTTTATAATTTAAAAAAATTAATTAAATGAAAAATCAACTTGTATTGAATGTTTTTTAAAAGCGTATTGAATTGACTTGTGCGTTGTTTACTTAAAAATTCATTTCTCATGGTACTCATGAACTTGTGAAGGCAAATGCATCAATGCATGTGATATGCTGTCCTTTTGTTTTGAGTTGTTGCAGCATCAGCTGCTTGCTACATTACATGCACTTGATATTTTGTACACCTATCTCCAAAAAGAGTTCATGATTTATCAGCTAACGTCTTTAATTTAAAATATTTAAGTGAGCTGATCATCATGGCTTTAAAAGTTGCACGTCATCTAGTTATCCGCAGCCCAAGCCCAATCCAGATTGCTTCCTACAATGGGACCTCAAAGTGCTTATCAACTTGTTCCTGTACCAAAATTTTAAACCCCGCTGAAAAACAAGATGAGAAATCGGGTGCTATTGCAAGAAGAAGAATAATAGTTAATTTATTGAGAAGTGCATCACTACCAGCACAAAATGTCCGTCATTTTCATCATCAAAATATTATCCAGTTCCACATCCAACCGGGTCACGGAGGAGGAATCCTGTTTGACGCCTTGCAAAACGTGGCGAAAACCAGAGTGAGAGTTAACTCTGTAGGAAGGGATATCAGAGAACATTATTTTCAAGTACCGGATGAACTAAAACGCTTAAAGTGCGGGTCTCTAAAATGGCTGTTCCAATTTTGGCCTGCTGGGGGAAAAAAGAATTACAGTGCTTTGACTACAATTAAAAGTGCCCTTCAGGTGGAAGATGAGGATGCAAGGAAGGTAGTATCCAAAAGTCAAAGATTGAGGTCGGCCACGGAGCAACAGCTTTTTGATGTTTTGGACTACTTGAAGGGGAGGAACATTGCAATAAAAAGACTGGTTAGATTACCCTGGCTGTTAAGTACTGATCCGAGTAAGTTTGGAACATATCATGGTGATAAACTGAGAAGTAAAACATTTATATTGCAATTCATTTGTATTTTTTTTCTAGTTGTTCTTGAGGAATCCGTTCAACGTGTCAAAAAGTTACTCAACCTGACAAATTTCAAAGTAGCAATTTCTTTCGTAAACGTAAACGACGTCAAGTTGAGAGAGGTAGCCTTTTTATGGAGAATCGAGCGACAACAGCAACTATTATCTGAGAATGGAAATCAAACATTTGATAACAGATTGGATTTCATGGCTAATCGGTTAAATGTATACCTCAATATATAATTTATTTAAAAAATAATAATTTAGTAGGAGATCATAAAATGATTGAATTATTATTGTTATTTTCGTGGTGCAGTGCCAAAGCGAAGACGTCGCTGATATGATGGCAAAATCTAACAATCTAATGACAACCCCTCTGGAAAATATCAACGATATTCTGACGTGTTTGCTTGAAGCTGGAGTGAAGCCGGAAGCGATAATCAGTGACCCATGGGTGTTCTCTTATAATGTTCAATCTATTAGGTCAAGAACACTAACACTAACTGAAAATGAAATTAAAGACTTCAAGCCGTGGGTTTTTAGATCTCCTCAGCGTATGTTTGAAAAGTAAGCTAAGATCGACGCTCAAAAGTTATACAAACATTCCCTATTCCCTTTATTAGTATTATGATCATTTTGGGATGATGCATCTTAATTTTGCTAAATAGATTCATTACCAAAAAACTTGAAAAGAAGGAGCTCCTCGGCCGTCACAAAGATATTCGAGGATTTCTCCACGAAAAACTGAATTGTACGGAGGCACAAGCTGCAGGCATTCTAAAAAGAGTGCCTTCACTCAAAAAGGCGACGGTTATCAAGCTGCACGAAATGATTGAGTTTCTTTTTTCTGCGGGATATACACCAGGACAGATAATGGAAACACCGAGGATTTTAGCTCATAGTGGTATGCATTTTTTTAAAATGTATATACATATTCACAAAAAACGGTTATAATTTTTGCTTTATTAGAATATTTGACTGACAAACTCATTTATACTTCTCCATAGTCGTAACTATATCAAATCGTTGGCAAGAACTCAACGCGTACAACACAACAGTAAAAAGTTTACAAGTTTTGTGCAGAACATCGAAAGACTACCGAGCTATTTTGAGGAAGATGATGTTATCAAGCTGCACGAAATGATTGAGTTTCTTTTTTCTGCGGGATATACACCAGGACAGATAATGGAAACACCGAGGATTTTAGCTCATAGTGGTATGCCTTTTTTTAAATGTATATACATATTCACAAAAAACGGTTATAATTTTTGCTTTATTAGGATATTTGACTGACAAACTCATTTATGCTTCTCCATAGTCGAAACTATATCAAATCGTTGGCAAGAACTCAACGCGTACAACACAACAGTAAAAAGTTTACAAGTTTTGTGCAGAACATCGAAAGACTACCGAGCTATTTTGAGGAAGATGAAGAGCGATGCACAGGCGTCATATTCAGCTTCCATTTCCACTGCGCCTGAGCCAAAGTCGAGACCGAGAAACAAAATAATTGAGATAACGAAATGATGTGTTCAATTTTAATCTAAGTATTTAATTAAATTACGATTTTGGAATGTAAAATGTACGCATAATCCAAAAATAACACACAAATAAAAATAATCGAAATGCAAATAAGTATTGATGTATCAAAACAAATAATTTGTAACAATAATACAGGATCTGAGACTATCACAGAAATGTTTTAAATAATTAACCTGGAATCATGCACCCTCCTCAATTAAATTAAATTAACCACGTAGCTTAGTTAGTGAGATAAGAGGGTGGGCGACCAAAGTGATAGGAGAGTTGGTTAACTGAAAAAGATGACAAATTCAAGAATTACTATCGCCATTTAATTAAAAACATAGCTTCAAACTTTAGAATGAATAATAATAATTTTTAAATGTAAGCTTACAGTCTGGTGAATACTTTGCCAATTCAAAATCATTCACAACGTGCCAACACTTTTTCAGCGTATCTTCCAACAACATCATATTTGCTTGCGTCATGCTCCCATTCCAGTGCTTCCTTAACATTTCACTCATGGCACTCATCTTCCGAATGAGAATATTTTCAATTAGAGGCTGACACAGCATTTTGGTTTGTATCCCCTCCAAGTAATTTTCGTGCACTTTTCGAATAGAATCCAAATCAAAAGAATCCCCACCATCAGAAGTAGAATTGTTGTTATTAGCTAACGCTGTCGCAGCTGCATACTCACCAAAATTCTTTGAGAAAACTTTTAGCATGAAAAATGATCTCAGGCTGGAACAAAAGTTGATAAGGCAAAACCTTAAAACCAGCATGCGGTTGATATCAACTTGGTTTTGGTTAGATTTGCACGATTTCATCGATAGAGAGTTGACGTTCCATAAACTTTTCCGGATTCTATGAAGTTGTCGCCCAATAAATATATATCCTGCGACGGACTGTGGAGTGACGATAAGATTCAGGGGGAATTTGGGTGTAGGTTCAAACGTGCAGTTCATTTCACTCGTCCGGTCCAGTTTGAGGTCAATAGAGAAAATCTCCCGACCTTCGGGGTAGCACTCACGTAGCAACTTTTGGAACTTGGAATTACGACTTAGTGAGTCTTCATATTTCTGTAACAAAATATATAAAAAAGGTTTGTAAACACCTGAAAAATAAATAAAATAAAATTCTCAAGTAAAACAGTCTGAAATTCTTGAAATATCTTACGTATTCCTGTGACGCTTTATTATCCACTGATGCTAATTCAATAATGCCTCGCGCAAAATCCTCTCGAACGGTCAAAATAATTTCCTGGAAGATGGTCATGCATTCGAGCACCTTGTACTCCTTAAAAATATTTTCTATTTTCTGTTTGGCTGACGCACAATATGGTTCAAACCATTTCGATAGCACGTTGTCCAGAGTCATGCAATGTGCTTTAATGGGGATTTTTGACAGTTTGACCAAATCTTCAAAACGGTACTCCTCCTGAGGATCACGCTTACATTTCTGCCGCTGCGACGATTTTGGATTTGTAGCAAAAATGAAGTCAGGGTCTGCCAAGAATCGAAAACAATTGGAAGCTAAGGAGCTGCCTAATCCGAGAGCATCAAAATGTCTAAAATAATCCACCAAATCCTTTATCGGATGTTCTCCATTATTACTGCTTGAAACCTCCAAATTCAGTTTCTCGTTTTCTTCAGCAGATCCTGGCAAACTTTCCTCCAAAAACTCGTGCACAAGTTGCTTTACCGATATGAATATATTGGAGGAGTCCCCTAGGATTTGAGTAAAGTCTTCTTCCAGTTGGTCAAATACTTCGCATGTCTTCAAAATATTGAGTACCTTGGGAAGTAGCTTATGAAAGCTCATCAGTGGTATGAAATTTTCTCCTGGTAAGGCAGACAGCTTTTCCTGAAATTGTCGTATTTTAATGCAGTCTGACCAAAAGTTGAGATCGTTCAGCCGGACAGTGGTATCCCTCACAAAAAGAGAGTAGCGTTCATCCCATTTCAAGGTTTTTAGAGTTGATAAAATTTCATCGAGTAGAGCCTGAAGGCATTTTGTGTACAGGAACAATAAAACACCATGAAGAGATGGCCGTGTTTCCATCACAAGATGGACTTCAAGACAAGAAATTAATTTGAGAGAGGTTAACCAGGGCATATTTTCTTCCGAATTAGCATCAAATTCAGATGTACATGAAATACATTTGGAATGTATTTTATACACAAGCTCGATTATTTCTACGATGGAACGTGTTTGCCTTTCCAGCTGTATAAAGGTTGAGCAGGGCGCAGGTCCAGGATCGGGATCAGGCCGAGGAAGTCTTTGAAGCTCCTTTTCAATTTTGCTAATGTGGTTCATAATATAGATAGAGATATCTTGAAGACCTGCAGCGTAATTCCGATAAACCTTTGATGGAGACAAAAGTTCATTAACATCTGTGTCGCGAACACAAGCTGACATTGTATCCTTTTGAAACTTGCGGAGAATCTGAAGCTTGCTAAAAACTTGACCAAACCTGTTGAGAAACAGGTGAAATGTTGATTTCGTTAATGATGCCGTCATCAGATCTGATTTTACAGTCCAGTCGCAATTAAATATTGGGGACGAATTGGGCGTGCATGTTACAAATTGCCAAAGCAGCTCCCTAATGCAGTCTTCAGTGAAAGCGATCCGAAGGTGAGGCTCAGAAGAGACCTTTTGCCTTTGTTTCCATTCCCAATACTCACCAAAGCGAGCTTGAAGCACGAGACGACTTGAGATTACTGGCTGACTTGTCAGCCCGACCGTGTCAAAACGACGAATGTTATTGTGCAAAAATTTCTCTGCTACTACTTTTTCATTTGCCCAATAAGCGTCAGCTTCTCTCTTCATTTTCTCAAGATCTGGTTTGGGTGGAGGACATATGTCGGAGAATTCACCAAAGCTGGATGATGTTCGTACTGGACGGGTGACTGGAGGAAGATCATTGTTGGATCTTTCTGAAATGCTTTGTTCGTCATCATCTGACCATTCGCTTAGATCACTACCAGACGAGTAGTTCAGTAGTTCCCCAGTTAGTTCGTTCGGATCTTCCCCTAGTATTTCTTTCAAAAGCGCCTTTTGCCTTTCAGAATCTTCATCAACCGAGTTTTCCTCTTCTTCAGGATCAGCGGAATATTCTTGAGAGGATATTTCCAGGTTGGTGACTCCAGTTGGTCGCTGGGACATGTCCATGAGAAATTGTACCACAATTTTGAATACATTTTCCTGACAAGAAAATCAAAGTCAAAGCAATAGAAAAATAACAAAATAAAAATGTATCACCAATATACCAACTTACAATAAAATTAATTAAAAACAAATCATTCTTCTAACCTTGTTGGAAAATTTTCCACGTAGCACATTATACAAATATTTAAGTCGATTCCCACGGTCCTCATAGCCGTGAATATCCAGCTTCAAGCATAAACCGGACATATACTCATCCAACTGCTTGTCCTCTAAGTAGTGCTCCCTCCCCCATTTCAAACCGGATGGCTTCTTTTCAACTATATATTCCAGTAACTTTTTCTCCTGTGAAAAAACCACAATACTTTGTGTACAATTATGATAAACCATCAAACTACTTTCCTAATGTTTAGCTATTATTCTTACCGAATCAATTTTCCGAACTTTCTCAGCTAATTGACGGGAAATGTTGGGACAACTATCCAGAACCAATTCTTCCTCCTCTTCTTCCATTGGGTTTGTCCGCGCACAAAAGAAACCAGCAGAACTCATTATTTTATTTTTTTAACAATTTAAGTACGTAGTATTCATAATAACTAACTGCATATCCTAGTCAAACAATATTCGATCGCCAATTATTTTCAAACTTTAACTCAAACACTGATGAACTTCATACTACATTATACACAGAGAACAGCTGAGGAAGGTGCCTTCGGAATTCGGATAGTCACAAAAAGTCACAAAACATCAAAAAACTGAAACATGTGTGTATAGTATGGATAAACAAAGTGTACTAGAACGCAAGTTGACAGAAGACAGAAAATACTGCCTTGCCCCATTTATTTCCCTCCTTCCTTTCTTCAACCACCGTTCCTTTTACGATCATCAGTCCAAAGTTTGTGTAATAATAAAAAATCTGAGATATGAGCGGCCGTGAAAAGCCGCGAATGGTCTCTCTGATGTTTTTGTGACGGAGGAGGTAGTCAGTCGGCAAACAACAGGAAACAAAGAGTGTCATTTCAGTTCTTTCTTTCTTTTGTCTCCTTTTGGTGAACTTTACTATAATACAAAATATAAAGGTTGGCATTCTTTTTTTGTAGAATTTTTAATTGATTGTAGATTTTAATAGATTTTAAGTGTTTTAAAAAGTATATACTACGTGACCTATCATCGCATAACCATAACCAGCAGTTAAATATTTTAAGTGGAATTGTTTGGAAAAAAAGTTTGGAGAAATAATCATGGATGACGAACAGACTCGCCTACAATTAGACATTCAACGGGAATATGTGGAGTTTATTGATGACTCGGTAATTGAATTATTTATATAAATAATGCTTATGTAGTATCATATTATTCATATTTGATGTTAATTGTTAAATTTGTTTTTAATATATATTGTGGTTCATGTTTGATAGAATGAGAATGGCTTTTACATCGACAAAATTAAAGATATGATCCGGAAGGGCTCTCAGCGTTTGATTCTCAACATAAACGACCTTCGCAAGCGTTTTCCTGCCCGTTGTGCCCGTCTTCTGGCTAATGGCTTTGAAGAAATACCTATCGCAATGAAAGCTGTTCGAGAAGTGGTTGCAACGGTGGACTCTGAATACGCCAAGGACAATGATGAGTTCTTCATTGGCTTTGAAGGAAGCTTTGGGGCCAAACATGTGACGCCCCGGAGCTTAACATCCCGGTATCTTGGAAACACTGTTTGTGTCGAAGGAATCGTCACAAAATGCTCAACAATTCGTCCAAAAGTTGTGAGAAGCGTTCACTATTGTCCTGCAACAAAGAAGTCAATGGAGCGCAAGTACAATGACGTTACAAGTTTCGACATATTTCCCTCTGTGAACATTTATCCTACGAAAGATGATGATGGCAATTTGTTGGAGACTGAATATGGCTTAAGCAAGTACAGGGATCATCAAACTCTGACAATTCAAGAAATGCCAGAGAAAGCACCAACGGGTCAGCTGCCACGTTCTGTGGATGTGATGCTCGATAATGATCTTGTGGATATTTGCAAGCCAGGTGACAGGATATTGGTTGTGGGTGTCTTCAGATGTCTGCCCGGGAAGCAAGGAGGCTATACTAATGGAATATTCAGGTAATAAAAGAGACAAAACTTTGGAGCAAACTTGTTAGTCATTTTCACATATTATTCAAATTAGTAAATATTTTACATTTTGTAATTTAGAACTGTTCTGCTGGGAAACCATATTAGTATGATGTCTAAAGACGCCAACTTGACTATAACAGTGGATGATGTAAAAGAATGCAAAAAATTTTCACGGACGGCTAACCCTTTCGACGTCCTAGCAAAGTCTCTTGCTCCCTCCATTTGCGGTCATGAGTATATCAAGAGGGCTGTATTATGCCTACTTCTTGGAGGAGTGGAGAAGATTCTTCCAAATGGCACCCGCCTCAGAGGTGACATCAATGTGTTGCTTCTAGGAGATCCTAGCGTTGCGAAATCACAGTCGTTGAGATACGTCGCTAATGTCGCTCCAAGAGTAGTAATGACAACTGGTCGAGGTTCTTCAGGTGTGGGTTTAACAGCTGCAGTAACAACTGATATGGAAACTGGTGAAAGGCGGTTGGAAGCTGGTGCGATGGTGTTGGCGGATCGAGGTATTGTATGCATTGACGAATTTGATAAGATGAGCGACGCTGATAGAACATCAATCCATGAAGTTATGGAACAGGGAAGAGTTACAATTGCAAAAGCTGGAATTCACGCTAGGCTAAATGCAAGAACGGCTGTTTTAGCTGCAGCAAATCCAGTCTATGGAAGATATGATTCAACCAAAACACCCATGGAAAATATTGGTCTGCAAGATTCTCTCTTGTCCCGTTTTGATTTGTTATTTATCATCAAGGATGTGGCGGAAGAGGAGAAGGATCGGGTAATTGCTGATCACGTGATGAGAATGCATCGTTATAGAAAGCCCGGTGAACAAGATGGAGAAGCGACGCCTATTTTTGATAATGACCAGATGCTCAGCACAAAGGATCTCGCGGAAGACAAGCAAAAGTCAAACGAGAAACCTTCCACGTATGAAAAACATGATCCCCTTCTGCATGGTCCTCACAGGAGGAGGAATGACAAGATTTTGTCCATGGAGTTTATGAAGAAGTATATCCACATTGCCAAGTGCATCAAGCCAATGTTGAGTGATGAGGCAAGCCGAGTTATTTCGGATGAGTACACGAAACTGAGATGTCATGACACCCAGTCTGATGGCAGAGCAAGAACGCAACCAATAACGGCTCGAACGTTGGAAACCATGATACGTTTGAGTACAGCACATGCGAGGGCAAGAATGTCGAAATTGGTCAC
Organism: Zhuqinia jingwanae; assembly: GCA_027744095.1. NCBI lineage: Eukaryota > Metazoa > Arthropoda > Collembola > Entomobryomorpha > Paronellidae > Zhuqinia > Zhuqinia jingwanae. Next base: position 8,207 of record JAHZNC010002069.1, on the reverse strand, counting down.
AAGGGAAGATGCTCTCGCAGCTGTTGAGCTGTTGGAGTATGCAGTGTTTGAGGAGGTCAGGAAAAAGGATAAAAAACGAAGAAGAGGCCGTGGGGAAGATGTAGATGATGAGGGTATTGATGACCATGATAATGGTGGAGGAGGTGAATCTGAACCTGAAGGTGATAACAACCAAGAAGATGGCGGGGAAAATGATGGAACAAGAAAGTCCAAACGAAGTAGACGCAGTGATGGAGGGGAGACACAACCAGATGAGTATGACATCGAGAACGAGAATGACACGGAAGAAGCGATCGGAGCGTTGAGACAGTTGAGAAAACAAGCAAACAGAGACGCTGGTAGACAGCCTACAGATTCTGAGGAAATGGACACGGAAGAAATGTCACCTACTCCAGCTTCGACAATTTCAGAGGAACGATTCTCAACGTTTAGGTCTCAGTTGTCCACTATGTTCCAAAATGAAAGAGCCGATTCACTGAGACTCCCTACGGTCATGGAGTATATGGAGCAGCATGCATTTGAAGAAGGGGAGATAAACGCAGGAATGAAGAGGATGGAAGAAGAGGGCAAAGTTCAAATTGAAGAGGGGCTCGTTTTTATTATTTGAATTTTATTTTATTTCGGCTTTCATTTAAGTGGCCTGTTTTTATCGCTGTATTTAACATTTTAGACACTATATGAAACGTAATGTAATGTGTGTAATCCCATCGCAGTGTTAAACTGATGGCTTCTTGTTTGTAAAAAGCGTGTTAAAATGTTTTGAAATTAAAATACGTCTCTACAAACTTAATATACTTTATTCAACACTTACTTCGTAATGTAGTATTAAAGTATGTGCTATTCCTGTGTTGAATTTGAGCTATAAAAAAACCATACTGACATTTCAGGCATATTTTCATATCTCGGCATGATTTTTCATTAAATTATTTCATGATTTTTGCATTATCAATGACAGTTACAAGATTTTTGAGCTGATTGATGGATCTGAACGGAACCAACTTTGAAATTTTAACACGTGAAGTCGTTGGTTATACATGAATCAGAAGTTCTGATTCAGAACTTGTAAGCTCACAGGTTTAAACAATAATAATTGTCAACATGGATAAGTTTCCTAAACCTAACCTCGAATTAAGTTTCGAATATGAAACATGCAATATATAGGAGTTCTTGTGGTGTGGTATTGGTATCAAGTTCCAAAATTAATTCCGTCCAAGTCGAAAATTAATTGACTCCCATTTTTAGAAGAGCAAAAAAGAGTAGTGTTTTTGTGTATGCATTCTGAAAATTTCAGTAATGCTTGTATTTCAAAAACTCGGCTCAATAAATAAATCTATTCAAAAATTTGTAATTCTCAAGTCAAACCTGATAGCTTCAAGACTACAAACGCATAAAACATTAAATTAAACGATGTAGATATTTGTATTTATCGGGGTTGAGGTTGAGATTTGTAAGTTTGACCTTTTAATCTATTTACATATCTTCGTAAATTATATAAAAAGGGTATCGTATGCTAATTCTAGTAAATTTGCATTCATGTACAAACTCGGCGTCAGTCGCGAAATATTGAAGAGCGATTGCGTATGTGATATGCATATAGTCTAGTTCTATCTTGTCCAACAAGATATACACTACACAGTGCATAAATGAGTATAAAACTAGTGCGTTTTATTCCGTCAATAACTGCTAGTATTGTGCATTAAATTAAATAATATTCATTTTTTAATAAATAGTTTCAACTTGAAATAGGTTCGGAATACGAACTTTGGAAAATTAAGAGCTTACCTGTTGTAAGATCACGTGTTAGCTGCGCATCTATTAATCGAGTTAGTTTAGAAAAGTCTTTATTTAAACAACAAACAATACTAATAATAGTGATATCTATTTAGCACTAAATGATCACTAGTTGTTATTATTAAAAGCCGTGTATTCTAGAGTTTGAAAAATCCAGGTCAAGATGGAAATCCCGGATTTCTGCACTCGTGCGACGACACGGGTCACAAGGAAAAGGAAAACTGAAGAGGAAGCGGACCCAGATTATTGTCCCGAAGGTTCCTACTCGACAGGCACCCCCACACCCACCATCTCTACTGACTATCAAACGTTGGTAGCTACACTTCCTCCTGAGCCCAGAGCTTGGGAGGCACGAAGAGTTGTCCGACGTTCCAAGTTGATTCAGTATGAGTGTAGCAAGCCCCCTCCAGAAATGAACTTTATTGAGAGGAACGAGTATTCCATTGAGGATTGGAAGGAAAAAGCGCTACAGGCTCGGCAAAATCGGGTCACCAGATCCAAGAAAGAGCAGGCCGCTAAGAAACGGGCAAAGAAAATATCTCGTGGGAAACAAGATGACGTGGATGACGAGGGGGATTCGACTGAAGATGATGAGAAAGATGATTTCGATTACGGCCTATTGAGTTCAATTAAGGCGGACGTGGTAAGTGGCCAAGACAAGTAAAGGGAGTAATTATTAGTAGAACAAGTCTAATGTCTTTGACTCTCTTTTTCGTTAGGAGGAACCCTACCGCCAATTCCTGCAACAACAAATGGTCGACACGGACAACTTTGTTTTGGGAGACTTGCCTGATTTTGTGATGGGCACTGGGAAGGGTAAACGAGGTGGACCTCCGGGTGTCGAGTTCAAATCTCTGTGGGAATACGAATTAAGGCCGCTAAGTGCTGAAGATACTTGCGAAGACATTAAACAAAATCTACCATGGGAGAAACGGGACGCTGCGGAACCAAATATGAAACCAGATATTTTGTAAGCGTTGTAAAAAATATTAATGCATTCGCTTTTATTTAAGTTTGATATGGGCGGATCTAACTGTGTTTTTAAAGGTCAATTGTTGCTAGTTTCTCGGTTGGACGCCAGTTGGATCTCAAATGTATTGCGCATGCATCTCGTAACGTGGAATACAACCCAGACAGGTTTGCTCCCCTAATTATGCGTATTCGACAACCAAAGACAACTGGACTAATATTCGCATCGGGCCGTATCATTGTCACTGGAAACAAATCTGAGGACGAAAGTAGACAGGCTGCTCGAAAGTATGCTCGTATTATCCAGAAATTGGGATACAAAGTGAAAGTTTTGAGCTTTCAAATTCATAACATTTCTGCGTCATGCAACTTGAGGTTTCGCGTTCGTTTGAATAAATTAAATCAGAACAGATTGTACGGAAAGCTCAGGTAATAATAATATGTAGTAAGCTTTAACATTTATTTAACATTTTCACCAGAAATTTAAAACGAATTGGTAAATAGCTGTGTTGTGTTTGTGCTACACGGATGTAGTGCCTGGGGAGTTTAATTTTCAAAATTTCATACTAATATTTTAAATTCAGTTTAAAACATGGTTTCTTTAAATGATGAAGTACTTTCGTATGAAATGATGATAGGTGTTAATAAATTTGTGTATATGATTTTTGATCTCAGCTACGAGCCAGAGTTATTTCCTGGGTTGGTTATACCGTTGGAGTATCCTCGCATGAAGATCATCATTTTTGGTACTGGATCTGTGCTCATGTCAGGAGCCAAGTCGGTAGAGGACTTACAACAGGCATTGAAGGCTGTTTATCCATTAGCTAAAATTTATGCACCCTAATTTACTGTTGACAACAGTCTGTTGTGAACCGTAAATTAAATAGAATTAGTTGAGGTGTAAAAGTAATTAGGGTAAACAACTTTGTTCCAATACCATATCTTTGATAATAAATTACTTTAATTGTCCATTAAATTTGACTATCTACATGTACACTAGATTAGTTTTTCTGACGAAGTTTAAACGTAGAGTTGTTTGTGTAAGCTACGGCTTTCATTCTATAATTAATTTAAATTTACTCATATGTAGGTGTATTTATATCTCTGTGCTTTTAACACCTAATTCCTGTTCCAATAGCCATAAATGTTCCAAAAGTTCCTCCTCCTTGAACCATTACTTTACCGACTGTATTAATTAATTCGCGACCACGAGCGCCATATCTGTAAAATAAAATTGAACCAAAGTCAATAAAATCACTGATAAAACCAACTATCACGAGCAGTTTATAATAATAAAGTTTATATTAACCTTAGAGCGCTAAATCCACCGAAAATAGCGCCTGACGCCATGCCTATGCAAAAGCCAAGCATAAAGCCGGTTTTTACTCTATCGAAGCAGGTGGGACCTTGCTGTTGTTGGTAATATCCTCCAGGTACCGGCATGGTAACGTCGATGGATCGATTTGATGATGACGATGACCAGTGGTCAAGATGAATCTGGAGTATTGCCAAAACAATTTCGTCAAATAAATATTAAATATAACACCATTTTACTGAAATCAAGAACAAATAAAAATATTTCACTAGCAGTATGTTTAATAATTGTCTTACCAACTAATCGTTAAATTAATTAATTTAACTTTTTAAAAACATATCATCATTATAATTTATTATTATTACACAAGACACAAGCTTGGTTGCTATTGATTTTCTACATTTCATTTCCCGGCTATATGACGTACTCTATGATGTAAACAAATTATATCTAATTTAGTACTTGCTAGAAAGACGCTTTCGCGAAGAACAAAGATCAGCACACCACAATAAACAATTTGTTAATAGCGCAATTTTAAGGTCCTAATTTATGTGGTCAAAAATTACAAATGCAAGATTGTATTTAGTGTAAAGTAAATGCAAAAACTTTTTTAAACTGATTAGCATGAATTGTTTTGTGCATTTATTGTAAAACCAAACTGCTTGACTGCTCCAATCAACAACAGATTTGACGGGATCGCATAAATGCCCGATCTTGATCGGGCGTTTTAATAAAAATAATCATGAACATAAAATTATGTATAAAGTTTTTAATAATTTTTATAATAAAAATACCGAATATAAATATCTAATTTAAAATTCAAACAAAGTCTAGTGTCCCCATCATGTATCCATCGTTGTGATTACTTGTGCCAGGATACATTCAAACATGTGTAGTCTAAACCTGCTGCGTGCTACAAAGACATTTTTTTTTATTTGAAGATAATGGTGTCATGTGAATGATATATACATCATTAACTATTCATCACTAATAGTTTGATGAAATGTGCTCCTTTTTAAGTAGCCGGACGAGCCCGAATGTCTTGGAAGGATAGTGTAAACTTTACACGCGAATAATGCTCTGACTGTCCATATGTCACGCGATTATCTCAAAAACTAAACGAAATTTTATTTTTTATAATTAATTCAGTATTCGAATATACGTCATTAGGACATCGGAAATCTCTATATAACCATGTACCCTGATATCCACTTTAAAAATGCGAATTTAGATCTATCATTTTGTGCGTAGGAATAACTTTGCCAGTAGATTACGAACATTATATCGCATGTTTAAAACAATGTTACAAATAGTGTATGAGTACATTAATACAATTTGTATTAACATTTTCATTTGTATCAAACAATTATTGGTTAATTGGTTACGTTATATAAATAAAAATGTAGTAGTGTCTTGGTGTGGTAATAAACAGTTGTTTCCTTTATCATCATATAGTCAATAATAGTGGCAATAGTGAGAATGAGCATGTGTGACTGGAAGATACGTCAATCAAAAAAGTGTTGGTAGTTGGTAGTATACAAATGTAGCACTTGTGTTTAGGCATTTATTGTCAATTGTGTTGGTATTTTAACTTAAATTGGTCAAATAAGCATTTTAAAAATACATCATGTTATATTTAAAGATAATTAGGCAAATGATTCTGAACTTCTTAATTATCTTGACAAGATTGAGCAAATAATTCATCAATACAAATTTAGAAATGTACCTATGATGTACTATGTATGTAATCAGTTACGCAATACATATGTCAGTAGAAGAGATGAGATTGGGGCATATGAAGATTACATCAAACCAAGCAAGAGAGCGTAGTTAGCATGGAAGCAACAACGTGTCGATAAAAAGGAAAATTTCAGCTAGTAAATTGTTGATTTATATATTTCGCTGCGTTATTGTAGGATTATTTATTGTTGTGTAATAATAATAATGATAATAATGGGGAAAAGGCTTCCGCTAATGGCTGCGATTTTAGGATTGGCATTGATTGCGGGAAAGACGATCGCGCAGATGAGCACTGACCCTCGTAAGTACTTTTTGGCTTCCCATAGTGACCAACTTGGAAAAAATTGAACACAGAGATTTTTTAACTTCCAGATCTATGTGGTGGCTACATGCGGGAAACACGAGGTAACATTGATTTCCGCTTCAACGAAAACACTGCCCCACCCGATGTCGCTCAAGGACGAAAGGTTTGCATGTGGACTATCTCTCCAACCGTACCCACTGAACAATTTCGCTACAACATGACCATTCGTAATGTCAACCTGAACTGTCAAAATGGAGATCGGATCGCCATAAACTATTTCAATGAGTCATCAGATTACACCGACCTTGGACGTCCTCAGGGTTCTGATACTGGAGAAGATAACCCACTTTGCATTGATGAACACCAGGTGTGGACTCGACAACACCAACCTGGAACCACGATGGTCGTCATTCTCTTTGTTGAAGAAGTCGTTTATGGCAACGGTTTCTACTTGGAGTGGGAAGAAGGCTGGGATTCTCGCATAACTCCGAGTCGCATTCGAAACACATATTATTCTTGGGGCAAACCTAGCGTCGCCCCCAATCCTTATTTTGCTTCTGGGTTTTTCTCCAATGAGATTTCCACTTTTGGTTTTGTCAAAGCCAACTATACCGACGGGTACAGTCTGGAACTTCGCTTTACCGAGCTNTTATTCTTGGGGCAAACCTAGCGTCGCCCCCAATCCTTATTTTGCTTCTGGGTTTTTCTCCAATGAGATTTCCACTTTTGGTTTTGTCAAAGCCAACTATACCGACGGGTACAGTCTGGAACTTCGCTTTACCGAGCTAAAAAACTGTGAGGGTCAGGAAGGCTGGGAAACTTGCGCCGCAAATTATTTAACTGTTTACTCGATTGAGGACGATGGCAAGCTTAAGCCCCTGCAGCAGTGGTTTAATATTACACTAACAGATCCATCTCCAGCGTTTACGAGCCGCAATGGACTCTTCATTATAGTCAAAATTGAAAATAAGTTTATGGGCGGAGGCAGGTTCACCTTAGTTTATGACACTGTTCGAGGTTAATTATTGATAATTAAAGGCTAAACTAAAATAATCTAAAAAATACTCTTCATCATAGTCAAAATTGAAAATAAGTTTATGGGCGGAGGCAGGTTCACCTTAGTTTATGACACTGTTCGAGGTTAATTATTGATAATTAAAGGCTAAACTAAAATAATCTAAAAAATTTATTTCTCGACCAGAATATTTTTTGTTCGCTTTGTTTTTGGAAAATAAAACAAAATATTAAATTATACATATTAAATTAAATTTTACAATTTTTTTAACTCATAAAAATACTCTCAAATGTTCCAGGTAGTAAGGTTATCAATCCATTTCGATAACCGACTGCTATCACGTCTCCATTTGGGGACCAGGAAACCTTGTTCACTCGAATGAAAGAGTGGAAACGTATATACTCCTCCACTTGGTGTGGCTCGAGGCCTTCCACTGGAATGGCAGTGCTTGGCTGGAGAAGAAAAAATTACACGTTTTTACTATAATTGGTGCTCTACATTAAAGAGTTACGTTAAACGTTACTAAAGTAGGTATTTACACTGCTTACCCTTCTCCTTAAAAATGATATATTTAGTCTTGGAACGCATTCAGGTGTTTTTACGTCGTAAATTGGAATCAGTCCATCCTTCGCCTTCTGAACCGCACTGTTTATAGCATCGGATACAACTGAGTCGGCGTCTTCAGCGTCGGATAAATAGGTACTAAGAGTACTGTCCCCAGTGTCATTGTCACTTTTTTCTTCCTCCTCATCAACGTCACTCCTCATCGTTTCATTTGCTTGTGTAAAAACTTTATTGTCATCAGTAATATTTTTTACTCCGTTGATTATCCCTCCTCCATCCTCCTCCTCGACTTCTTTATTTTCTTCAACATCATGCTCTAAATCAGGCAATGAATCGAATATACTCACGTTACGAAACTTGGCTTCAAGGGAAATACTGTAAACGCCTTCTTCGTCGTTTATGCCTAGTCGTTGATACAGTTTGGAGTTAAAAACTGATTGGGATAATTTTTTGACGGAAACTGTGAAATCGTCAGCGGCGAATTTTTGGTAACTTTCCTTATCCACCTC
>JAHZNC010002068.1:0-10458 GCA_027744095.1 Zhuqinia jingwanae | reverse complement strand
GCAAATTTTTTAGCACGCAATTCATTTTTGAAAAACAATTTTTAACCACACAATTTGTCTAAGAAAGAAACAAGCCAAAAGTGTCAAGATAACCGCACTTCTTTTGGCTGGACCTGTTTTTTAATAGGCTGACCATATGTAAAAATGTTCCATGACAAGAAGCTAGAAGAATATGTTGGGAGAGAGCAACATATCACATGATATGATATGGTACGTACTAATGCAATTTGTTACTATAAAAGTATGCATAGGTAAATACACAGAAATCATAAATATTAGTATTTTTTAAAGTGTGCTAAAAGGAGTGTACAAGTTGTAAAGTCACACACAAGGTTTCAAAAAAGGAAGTGCCTTGAACCACCTATTGTTCTCGATTTTCAGTATAATATGGATTTTGAGAGGAATTCTAATTTTGCGTCTAAAATTATAATAATTTAACAAACATAGGTATGTCATGCCGCTAATAATTTTAAATGGGTTTGGTCGGTCAGCTCAAAACATCGCATCGTAAAAACCTAACTTCAATCGAACGCAACAATTTTTTTATTTTTATTTTTTTGAGCGCCCAAAAAAATACATACAATTCAAAATCATTGGAATTTGATGGATGACTTTGTACATACGGCAAAGTGTTGGTGTGGGTAAGACAAGATGTTTTCTCACCTCTTTTGTGCAAACAATTAGAGACTAATTCACTGTCACATTAGCACGCATTTAGCTTTGAATACTAATGAAGGAAGGAAAGCCCAAGAGGAATATCAAATTATCACATCATCATCATCATCCATGCATATTTACCTATTCAGATTTACTATTAAAGTGTTATATTTCTAAACGACCAATGCTCAACTATTCATATATTATGATTTATAGCCCAACCTTTAATAAAATTCAAAGTGCGGATCCAGTAGAAGTACATGTAGTGCTATGAGTCTTTTTGCAACATCATCTTCACCTTTAAGAAACCTTTGTCAACATTCAATGTCAATGTTAAAGTCAACAAACTGAATAATTGCTAAGAGAAAGGATCAACATGGGAATACTGATCATAAAAATAGACATCACGTCGTCACTTTGCAAAATCACGTACATTACTAAAAACAAACATATAAATTGCATGTGCATTGTACTTTGTGGTAGTAAATGCAAAACTATTTTAGGAAGACAAAAATCCCATAAAAATTTGCAATATAACTTTTGCTAATTTGTTCCGGTTTTCCCATATATTATTACGCGGATATAACATTCAAACAGTTGTTGCACACAAGGATTTATGACAATTTTCCTGTAACAAAAGAGCGTAAAATGATTTTTTTAAAGGGGTTATTATTATTTTAAATTCTTTTGATACTCTGGAATAACACCTTTGTTCCATGTTAAATGGAACAGGAGAGGTTAAGGTAAGTGGATGAGAATCGCGAATACGACCTACTCAAGATGTCCACTCCCTGTACGCTTGAGTTTGCCTTTCAGGCTTAATTTCTTAAATATAACATATTAATGATCGTCTAAGATTTTTACTTAGTTTATGGCTCTCCAGCGGCATTGGTTGATTTTGTAATAGTATTGCCGTATTCCCTTCGGTGTTATATGGAAATCGGATACTTGAAAATTATGTAATGCAAAAGAGTTTGCTGTCAGCATGTCAGATTTGATGAATTGTCATGGGTTGACAAATGGTTTATGTATTTCCATTATTTAAATTTGGCAGTGCATCAATATTGACCTTATAGTCTAGTCGTAATCCACTCCTACTTTTTTGCATGCATAACGCTGAATATACACATATAATCATTGTTTATATAGAACCTAAAAATAGAAAACCCTTCAAGCATCTACTAAAGGAGGAAAACATACAATGCAAAGTTATGAAACACCTTTTTATCATGAATAGACGGATGGATTTTTTTTAATACGATTGTCTGTGTTCACAGGGCAGGTATTTTATTTTTTAAATCCTCCACTTTAACCCATGGCAAAATACGTGGGATTACGTTTGAGGATGACATTTATTTTTGTTTTGATGACAATTATACAATGACTAATGTTTTCACCTGGAAAGGATTAATCAGCATGAAACATGTTGTCACACTTGTCACCTTCTTCAGTCGCCTATTCACTCTACTTCCACTTCAGTACGCAATAACTTCTTCAAGTAAATATCAGTGTTTGCATGGGACATAAGTAATTGTAGAAGCTGGAAAAAGGTATTACCAGCCTGTTTGGGAATACAATGACTGAATTGTTGATTTGATGATTGCATGTAGTATTTTTTGCGTCATAAACCAAACATTATATTATACCCATTTACAATACGAAGTATTTCTATGATGCGATTGCTGCGGATATAAGAATAGTGTGAAGCAATGATGCAATATAAATGTTTGCGCAATGAAGAAACTTGTCATGTTCCCTAACCTTTTAGATTACGCAACATGAAATCTCAACAGAATTCATCATTTCAATTCTTTTATAGTTTGACCATGCAGCAATGTGAGCTTAAATTTCAGAAATGTGTGATGATGATGGGTGATTTTTGCTCCTTGTCACATCTTTATTATTGGCTCCTTGTTTTTGAAGAGTGCAGGATAACAGAGGGCTTTCTTCATTGACTAATCATTACAATCAAATAAAGCAATTAAACGAATTATCAAATCTTTTCACATGCCAGTTTTCTTGACTAAATATGCGCGTTTTGTCGTTCGATTGTATTTTTATTTAAAAAAAATTCAACTATCATAAAAAACAAAGGCGCGCTCTGTAAATAAATGCATACGATTTAAAATTTAATTGTAGAACGACTTGGCATACCGATTAAAGAATAATCCATTTTTAACACATACAAGTAATTACATACAAGATAGATTAATTTCCTATCAAACTGGAACCTTTCATAATTTATCACGCGCGTTTCGCAACTTTTGACTGCACTACAAGATTATTTCGAATGCAAGTTTGTTCATGTAAGCCACGTGCTTTGATTTAAACGAAATACGACGCTGTAATTTTTATGATTAGACAGGCACACAAGTTACAATACCTAAACAAGTTGAGAAAAGACTGATGCGACTGATGCGCATAATTAATTCGCTTACACAAGTACAAAGACAGGGATGTCCATAAAAGGATTCTTTCCATTTACAGTTCTCGTGGTTTGGTGTCGTCTTTCACTTATCATTACATATAAAAAGCAGATGAAAATGTGGATATGAAAGCGTGAATTGTTTTTTAAAAATTTAGACGAAATGCGTGAATTATTTTGGTTCATGATGGTAAACATACATTTGTGATTATTCTGACAAATCGTGAAAGAGTGAGGCAACTACGCGTTATAAATACATAAACTGTTTGATCAATACCCTACTTCCAAAATTCCAATATAATTTCATGATTTTCACATACCAAAATAACAAGTAACAATGATAACATAACAATAATATCATTTGTCATTTATCAAAAGTCAGATTTACCATTAATATAGTTCAATTCTCAGACTGACCAGACTGCACGCATTTCATTTCTCCGATTCCACCTGTCCATAATATATGTTTCATTGTTAATGCATTTCCAATTCCATTCCAGCAGTGACATTTATGATGGGTAATGGGGTTGAGTCCCACCAAATTCTGACAGCACATTAATCATGCCTCCAAAACGTCTTGTTTTCTTTCCCATTTCTCATGTAACTAAATGGGTACATTCAATTTATTTAAATTGTTTTTATTTGGAACGTGGTAATGAATAGAGTACGATGATGGGCAATCAAACAACTATACAAAGAAAAATAGCAGGTATATATTACATTTTGAAAAAGCAAAAACATTAGCACATCGCTGGAATGCATGTTCATGTGTTACGGAGCATGTTCTATTTCATCAACCATTGCATTTCGTTCCAGTACCACGATTTCTTTCCATATCCATCAACCAATTTACGCTGAAGGTTAAATATAGCCATATTCCAAAATAATAATATTCAAGGTTCATCATTTGTTTGTGAATTGTGTGTGTAAAGTAAAAAAGGAAGATAATTTAATCAATATACAGGTGTGATAAATGTGAGAACTTTCTGCAGATGTTGTGCTATAAAGTATAAAGATGACCGCATGATGGCTCTTCTTCTTTTGCAACACCAACACCCATATTCAATTTTGTGGTAATGGGAATGTGATGTATACAATATTACTACAATATATACATTTAATACAATCCAAAGTGAATATATAACACACCGACATCGGCACCAATCGTCCAAATCGTTCATCATCTTTTAATCATTGTATATTGTCTGTGGCTTTGGAGTTTTTTGTTTAATTTTTTTTAGCACACAGAAGAAATGAATATGGAGCCTCAAACAGGTTTAAATTTTTCTCGGTGAGTTCATGCAACATAACAAAAATATCCCATGCATATAATTATTGGTAATTTTTATCGTATTTTAATTTACGTTCCATCACCGACGCCTACACACAAACACAACATACCTAAATAAGCTTATAATGATGATACGTACGTACAAAGATGGTTTAAGCCGTAACAGTCTGTCTCAAACACTCGACTCAAGCTAATTAGCTAAACATTTTTACTAAAATCCTTTTAAAAATTCGGTTGCTTTTATGTTTTAGAATCAGTTACGTTTTGTCAACAAAAAGTATTTATTATTTACAAAAATTTAGTTTAATTCTCTATTTAATCTATTTAATTTTTTGTCACGAAAAGAGTCTAATTTCCTTATCAAGAAAGAAGGGCTCATAAATACTTGCAGTTTATTTAAGCAACTTAGTTATAAACTATATATCTTGAATATGCTTTTCATTTCCAAAGAAATTTCTAATTTCTTAGTAGTAAATTGTAGCGTATTCTAAAAAGTTGGCACTGCAAATACATTTTTGCATATTATATTCATAAAATACCTATACACTTTCAACTACATAAAAATATATAGCATTTTTAGACAGACGAAACGACACACAATAACAGTGATTATTGTGTCCACGAGTATATTTTACGATTCACGAATGTGACCAGGCGAGGGAGGTTTGCTCAGATAAATTGTTTATGACCGCGCCAAGCCATTATACGACGATTTTGTTAAATCACGAAAAACCAATATTAAAAAAAAAATTCTGGCTGTATTTTTCTGTGAAATTGCAATTTGATTGCCATTCTTAAGGTGATTTGCAAAACTGTAACATTTTTGTTTTGTATTGGTCTCGTCTCAACAATCTTAAATGGATTCCATACCACCATCATCATCATCCTTGGACTATAGCCATCAGAGATGTATGTCAGAGTTGTTGGCATATTTCTAAGAAAAAGGGTATCGCATAATTTTGATGTGTTTATGTAAAACAAAATTATTTATAGAGTAAAAATTACAATAAACGCTTATTATGAATCGTTAAATCTTCAAACGTCATGTACGCTTACACCTGCACCAGGTGCGATTCTGCAGCACAATAAAATGATAAGCAAAATAAAAAAGAGACACCTAAAATTAAAAACCCAGACAGACAGTCCATGATAATAAACAGGTTGAATTGTTACAGAATCATATTTTTACTGCATGACTTTTCCGTGTCCAAATAAAATATATTATTACAACAAGTTTTAAAATCACTTGTTTGTTGTGTATATTTTTGCAAATAATCTAATAAAAGCAGCAGCAAGTGCAAACAATAAAGTATACAATATTACCCATATACATGCACAAGTGCAAGTAAATTGGCTGTAATCTGCAATAGTATCCAATAAAGCATTTTTAAAACGATGTTCTGACACAATGATTGCGTGTGGAAAGTAATAAAAGTCCACTGGATGAGTTGCTCACGACGAGGTAACCTTTTGCTACCTTTTATGGATAGATGGACAAAGTACACACGTACCAAAAAATTGTAAACAAGGGAGAAAAGAAACAAGTGTATGATGCTATCTACCATTTCCTATAGAAACTTTTTTACGTAATGAGCTCATGTTCTTTACCTGTTTTATCAATACGAATGAATTGGGATATGGACTGTTTTGATTGATCCATCACATTGAAATAAAGTAAAGTAAAAGTAATGGGGGGAAATGTTATGCACGCTGCAAATAGCACTATCACGTTCTTTGGATCATCGCACAATTCTTTAACTACATTTGTATGTAGAATTTATTGTCTCGTGACCATTTTATATGTTTATACCATCTGACTCTTTAACTTTTAAAACTTTGTTAATTTCTCGACAAAATCCTTTGAAATCATGGCAGATGGGGACTTGAACAATCGATGCAAACGCTGGGTAACAGTTAATCAAGATGAGTATCGGAACCCAGCCGAGACGAAAGTGGAAAGGTAAGCGTAGATTTTAATTTTCAGGTATATTCAATCTGAAGAGATGGCCCGGTATGAGGATTGTTTGAAATGCAAACGAGCACCTGAAGAAGAGGAAAAGGCAACGGCTAGGCACTTGATGTGTTGCGCAGCGCACAATGAAATGCGAGAGCCAACCTATATTCCTGATGATTATCATATCAACCCTGGTAAGAAATATATGTTTATCATCGTATGATAAAAATAATTATACAGATAATATTTAATTATTTCGTTCATAAATTGGTTTATAGCTGCAAAATGCAAGCCCCCATGGTGTCGCTGCCTTGCTACCGGAGATCCCAACTGTTACGACGAGGTCCGTGGGGAGAGGGAAACCCAAGATTTATGCCAATGCAAACGATGTTACAATCAAATGGAAGCCACGGCAGACCACAATGGTCAACGGGTCTACTCCTCCACACACTTTCTTGACTTTCGGGATCCCTGCTTTCCTTATATTGGAACCAAATTGTCAAACCAGCAAGAAATAGATGAAAGATTTAGGGCATACAAAGCTAAACGGGATGCTGAGGATGCTCTCAAAGAACCCAAGATCTCTCCCGCAATTCCTGAACCTGAGGACAGAGTTGATCCAAACTGCATGTGTATATATGACGAGTTGCCCCCACCAAAATTCAAGAAAGCTTGGAAAGCAGACGAGCGATGGTGGCGCAATCCTACTGACGACTGCCGCAAAGGTATAGTCAAAAAGTATATCTGGACAACAACTTACCGCGAGATGAATAAGGATGGAGCTGCTCTCCCACTAGCCAAACGGGAGATTCCGTATAGCTCAAAAGAATCCAATGCAAATCCCATACAGAACATGTCTGAATTGGCTGAAAAAACTTTGGTTTCAATTGGAAGTCCCACTTTTGAAAAGTGGGATAGACCACAAGTCCGCATTATGGGAGGTCAGATTAGCTTAGAGTTTAAAAGCAACTTGTACATATAGTTGCTCATATAAATAACAATGAAATTTATTATATAGGAAGATGTGACACAATGTACAACAGACCGGATTTGTGTCATGATGCGTACTTCCAGGAACAACGGTTGTGTCGTGCCAAGTACGTCATCTGCTTTACACAAAGATACATTTCATTTTCAGTGCTATAATTAAAAATTAAGTATATTTTTCAACTTAGATTTGCCAGAGATCCAGAGGCTCACGTGCGAGCAACCAAAGAAAATATGGACTTGGTATTGAAAGAAAAGCTTCGGTTATGCTACGACCGACCAATTCCAGGGTAAACGCTTTAAAAAAATATGCAAATAGTATTTTTTTAATTTCAAACACAAGCCTATAAACGAAATGATAAGTTTGACCTTTCCATTATTGGGTATGTGTAACTTGTTTTTAATGTTGCGTAAATATTTAATGATTTCATGCCTATTTTTTGTATTTTGCTTCTAGATATGCTGGATATGATTGTATAGTCGCTCCTCCTGTTTGCAAAATAAAAAAGAAAATGAATCGATGGGATCCATACGAGATCATGTCAGACTATCAAAGGAATTACATGTACAACATGAAAAACACAAAAATTAAAAAGACATTTTACTTTATTATTTATTTGCAGCTAGTTTTAACTGGATTGTATGTAATTTGGTTGAACATTTTGTTTGATTTATTTCACCATTACCACAGATTTCATCCAGAGGAGAGTTATTCCACTCCAGTGCAAGCATTGAAGCCAGACGATTATGACAGAATGGGAATCGCAACGAATCCACTTAATACTCTGACCAGAATACCGCTGCCAGATGCTCAAAGACTCTCTTGCTACTTGGAATGCGACTTGAAAGAATGTCCTCGTGAAAATACTGAGATTATTGTAGATCGTCAATCGTCATCATAAAAATACATAAATAAACATATCGTGAATAACCCATTTCCACTGAGCTCAATGTGGAGTGTGGAAGTAATGAGTAATTCCAGAAGAAACAAATCCCTATAACTATTTTAAACTGTAAAGAAGATACAAGTGGAAATGACGTGATGCATACAGAGAAAAAAACATTCAGAATAATTTTTGAACACAACTCTTGAAATTGCCGAAATATTCATGTAAATGTGATAATAATCATTGATTATGAATGCAAGTTGTAAAACAATAATGTGTCTTAAATATATTCAGAGATTATACTTTTATATCCAACTTTAAAACATAGCTCATGGCCATTTTTTTTAAATGAAAAGTAAAATTACGTTTTTGCCCTTCTTTTGACCTTAGCCAGCCAGTATATGTATGTTATCAATAAATTGGTATCTTAAAAGAGAAAGCCGACAAAGAATTTAACCTATTGGGCTCTTCTTTGCAAATAGTTTTAAAATAAAATGATGAAAAATATGTGAATGGACCCTAATTCAATTTATATACTACACGCATACCTATTTACCTATAAATATGAAAATACATTTATTATACCAGAAGAATTGCCAATCTACATTCGGTAGAAAATATGTATGTAGCCACATATTTTATCATTGCAAATTATATCGCTTCTCTACTCGGCTCAAAATTTAATCAGATAAGTAATTCTCTTTCTTTACTACGGTTTAATACGGATTACAGGGTCTCGGGTTGTAAAAGAACGATCATTGGATTCTCATGTGGATTTTGTGTGTAAAAAAAAGAAATGTGTAGTAAAAAATCAATAAGAACACGACATTTTATTATTATTATTCATATCAATTTGTTTGCAATTTATGTTTTTTATTGTGTATAGGTATATATAATACATGTAACGTATATTTCATATTGAAATGAAATATGTTGGAAATGGAATAATGGGAAAGGTTTTTTTTAATTACGGACATGCCTGGAATCATGGATTTTTTTTTGTAAAAAATACGCTTTAATTCCAAAAGAAAGTCTATAAGCAAGCACGACTCATCCATGACAGAATAAAACGGACAGTTATTTTACCTAACCAAAAAAGGAAGAAAAATAAATTACGAAAATAAAAGGAAAAATAATTTTATTTTTAGTCGTCCCCTATTTTTTTTAGTATTCTTCCTGAAATAAATAGACAATTTTTTTCCTGATAAAAGCTACCTATAATTTTCCATGTATTCATACTTGTATTAGGATAGCTTCAATCAAAAATAAAAAAAGTAGTTCTTACCAACAGCAAAAAGGAACATAGGAAAAAAATGTAACATTTAGTGGAAGCATTTCGTTCGTACTCAACTGTCAGAAAACAATGTCACGCAGTCACCAAAAGTCATTTTATGGTTAGGTTACTGTTGGAAGCTTTAAAAAAACTTTTACATACATGGTTCATGCACGAGTACATGCATATATGTACAAGCCCAGCTAAATAATATTTGAAATCCTATATCCATCCATCTATCCATCTATAATGGAATGCCTCCTTTTCCATGATCGCAAGAGCAGACGACAAGCTAAAATTACTAAATGACAGTATTGTACATATAGAATAATAAAATATTAACCAAAAAAACTAAAGCAATAATTTGTTTCCCTATATTACTAGCTACCCTACTACATGCTACTAGGCTGCCACACCCCGTAATCATTATTTAAAAATGATGATGAGGAGAAATTGTTTTGACGTAGATTCAAGCAAGCATACCCGACGCGTGACATTTATGCACATATTATGCGGACGTCTCATAATATATTTTTTCTTCGTGGTGATTATATATCGAGCACTAAGTATTACTACATATTATTTTTGTATGTATTTACAATACGCGAATTTTTAGTTATGTACATGTACGTATAGCCAAGATTAGGTAAACTCAAAGTCAATCGTGTCATAGTGCCATTCATCACAGGAGGAGAAGAGTTCATCCTGAATAGTTATTATTATGAGAGAAAGTCGGTCGTCGTATATGTGTGTGTGTCTGAACTATTATATTCTAAATTTTTAGAGTCGTCTGTTTGTTGCTCCTGTTCTCTAGCTCTCTCTCTCTCTTCTGGAGTGAAATCCCCTGCTAAGCATCACTCAATTCATTAACAAAGTCATTAATATAATTTTATGAACTGAGTCATGTATTTCTGCTGTGCACAGAAGCACAGCTAAGCCGCACAAGCATAGTGGCCATGAAATGAATGAATAAGAATTTTAGGA
>JAHZNC010002067.1:0-13643 GCA_027744095.1 Zhuqinia jingwanae | reverse complement strand
AACAATTCAGTTCTTATCTCAATACGACATAGGCCCTCAGTTGTATGCCGTGTTTGACAATGGACTTTGTTACGAATACTTTCACGGGGAAACTCTAGACCCGGAAACGATCACATCACCCCAAATCTATCCACTTGTCGCTGAGCGAATTGCTCATCTTCATAGCATACCGTTGGAACAAATTGAAAGTGACGACGGGGAGCCCAGTACAAGCGCCTCAAAATCAACAGCAAATAGTGGCATGAGTAACAGTAGTGCCATGTGGCATAAAATGCGACACTTCTTAGATCTGCTTGAATATGAAATTCTAGTTAGCCATCCTGAACTAAGAGAAAAGCTTGAAAATGATGCAAAGTTCACTGTAGAGAAAGTCAAGACCAATATTGACCTATTGGAAAACCTTCTGGAGAAAGAAGGTATGCCTATAACTGTTTGTCATAATGATCTTCTGTTTGGTAATATGATTTACAATGAGCCAGAGAAAACGGTTAAGTTGATTGATTTTGAGTATGCCATGCCCAACTACATTCCTTACGATGTGGCAAACCATTTCAATGAACTTGCAAATTCCGGCAATGGTATGCCTGATTATTCAAAGTTGCCAGATCCAGAGTTTAAGAAACAATGGATTGAAGAGTATTTGAGAGCTTATGGTGATGACAAAGAAGGGGACTTGTTATTTTCACAGAAGGATTTTGAAAAGTGGGTGGAATTGTGCACGCCAGCATCACATTTGTTTTGGGCACTGTGGGGCGCCGTTTCAAGTAGGGCAGTCGGATCTTGATTTCGATTACATGGGGTATGTGTAATTTTTATGGTTCATGCAAATAAAAATTAGCCATAAAATATTTTAAACATGAAAAGAGTTTGAAAGATTGAAAGATTATTGTTGTTGTTTAAATAGGTACATTGGTTTGAGGTATGGACAGTACCAAGCTGGTATGCGCACTCTAAGCCAAAACGATTTTTTATATTACAGTTGAAAATTTCGGATATATTTCTGGAAATAAATAACTTGTTTGCGAATTTCATTAGAATTTAACTGCTTAAACTTGTTTTCATACAGTCTAATCGAAATTCGTAAGTAATGACGAACACTTTTTTCATTTTTTGTACATAATCGACACAATGACACGAAGCATAGAGAAACAAACTAAAACGAAATTAATTTTAGGGCGAGAATATTAAGTTTATTTGACTAAAATCGACACTCAGCTTCTATTATAACGATTTCCCCATCCCCTTCTATGATCATCTTTATAATCATCCATTTGTCTCTGTTGCGCAAGCAACTCTTCATCATCTTGTTCTTCCAACCGCTCTCTTTGGGAATCCCTGTCATCGTCTGTTTCCCCTACTGGAGGAAGGTTAGCCGATGAGGAAGGATTGTGACCCCATTGACCAGTTTTTATCCTATGTTCGTACAACTCCTCCACAGTCATGACTGGTATGGCTGGATAACCAGCTCCATATACTTGTTTTTCAATCTCGTTTTTCGTCAATATGAAAATGTGGGGTTTCTTTTTGAGACCGTCTTTGCCTTGAGAGGAATGAGGATGATTATGAGGATGAGAGGTTGAGGCCGAGGCGGAGCTATTGTCTGTTTTTCCTACTGCACCACCTACTCTAATCTTTTCGGCATATTTTAGTAACTCAAGTTCCTGTGCGATACTCCGAAGTTGATCTTCCGCTTCCAGTGCACTACGCTTCAAGAGAGAGAGAACAAACTTGCTAAGGTCTTCGTCATCAAGCGCTTCCCCATTCTATATATAAGAAAATTCCAAATTGTTTAATGCATGTTTCTCCTAGAATAATACGAATAATTGTTTTATATATCTAATCAACAAGGCCAGTAACAGCATACCAAATGTGAACGTAAATACGGATTTATCAACTCATCCAACGCTTTCGCTTCCTTGAACCTTTGAACTTTCATAGCTCTTACATCATCAGAACTCATTGTAGGTGGCAGTCGCCTTGCAGTTGATGTCTGCTTTTTAACGCCATCACCACTACCGTCTCTATCCTTTTCAACTTCATCATCATCTGATTTAGCTTCTGAAGGTAATTTACTAATTATTTCGTAATTATGGCATCGCCTCAAGTAATCCCGGAAGTACACTTTACTAAAATGACAAACATTTTCGCGATTCTCTGCTGTACTCAACTGCCACAAATTGCCCATCATAAATGGTAACAAAATAAACTTTAGTTCGGAGGGATTCATCTCTTTGTAGTTTTCATTTTCACTGAGGATTCCAAGCACGGACACCTGTCGAGTGAGGTCCTCCAACTTGCGGATGATTTCGGTTATTTTCGTCTGCTAATTCAAATACAAGTAATCATAATGGCCTTGTTTTAACAACTCGTATCCAATCAAACAAAGGGCGTAATTATTAAATACCTCACCTGAACATTCTGTGATCCAGTTTCCTCATCCCCACGGACCAAGCTCAAATATTTTTTGTGCGTTTCATCAAAGTAAGCCGACACTGACAACGGCGTTACGTCACCAGTGTTTTCGTCACCCATTATGATTTTGTTGTTCAGAGAACTACTTCAACAGCGACAGCAATTAGAATGGTAAGTTGTTTGAGAAAATATTTACCAAAATCAAGTCACAAGACGACACAACACTCGGAAAGGTGTTGAACAAAACAAAACAGTTGATCTGGGTAAAGCATGCACCGCAGCACTACTGCTTTACTACTATTACTATACTTTCTTACGCAGAATACTGCTGCTGTAGCTGTACGCACGCTTTCACTTCAACCAACCCCACCATCTACAGTCCAAGACCCGCGAAACGATTAATTTTATCATTTTGTTTTGGTTTGTGATTGGATGTTCATCAAGATTTTCTTTGTTTACCCTTTCTTTTTCACCTATCTACTAGTAGGTGTAGGTATCTTGTTGAGGGAGACAGTAAAACATAGACTACAAATATTTTGACGGTTGCTCAGTTTTCAGTATGCTTTTATGCATGGTTTGTGAAGGACTATTCATCTCCCCATTTCGGTATTTTTATTTGACATCCTAAGAAGTCCTAATTGTTTTAGTTTATATGCTTGATGTGCTTAGTTTTTTAAAAATTCGTCGGTGTTTAAAATATTTTTTTTGAACAATTTATTTTTGGTTCAGTGATTAAAATTTTATAGTGCTTACTCGGTTCGTGTTAAGTATCACTGATGGATTTGTCAGGTAGAGAGGCATTTTCAAGAAAAATGTAGATGTTGTTACTGGGTGTCGATCACCACCTGTTAATTGGGTGTATTAATTAAACTGACATTTTGTTTGTTTGTTTTGGTTTCTTTAGATAACTTGATTTCTCTGTCCGATTCTGGAGTAGGCACATCCCCGTCCCTGTCTGATTTAATTAACAAAAATATAGTGTCATCATCCTCTGAACATGGAAATGAAAATAATACAGGCGTCTTTGATGTCTTTGGGGACAAAAATGAAGATGGTGAGTGTGTTGAGAGTGACGAAAAATGTGCTATGGAAGAAGGAGGAATGGGAACAGGGCTGTTGATTGATTTTTCGGATGAAGTTCAAGTTTCCCAGCCACAGGGTATATTGCTACAGGCTGAGATCGATGATACCTTCGGAATATTTAGTATGGCTCAACAATCCAGGCAAAAATCTGCAGGAAATACAAATAATCATAATTTAACGGGGGGAACTCCAGTTGAAGAGGCTGAAGATGAAGCTGCTAAGCTGGTAAGGTCATTTACTTCTGGAAGGAAGTCGGGATGACCCGGATAATAAAAGCACGGACAATGATACGGTACCATATATTTTATTATTGCGTTTGGCTATATTATTTTGTTGTTTAATGTTGCAATTTAATTTATTGTATTATTTTACAATGATAGAAATGTTTTTCAAATTCAAACGTTTCCGTTGAAAGTATTGGCTCAGACCAACCCACAATTGTGGATTCCGATGACGCTCTTAGCCCTACACTACCAGGCGCCGATAAAGAGGAGAAAGGTATTATGGATGAGAAAATGAAATTGGATAATACGTCCACCAGTTCCAACTTTTCAGGTGGAAGTGGAAGTGATAGTGGTAAAGAAAGATTTTTCTTAATTAATAAGCAAAAAGTGAATCCATGATCCATGTAAATCTGAATAATTGTAAATGCTATCTTGGACGAATTGCAGATTTTCTTGACATACGTAACCTTTCGTCATTCTCAATTCCGGACGAAGATGAAAGTATGGACGAAAATAAGTTCATTGAGGACATCAAAAGGGAAAATATGGCCAGCTCCTCTACAACAAAGGCTATTATGAATAAAATAAAGTTGCAAATGATGGAAGATCAAATTGAGGATGAAGATGAAAATTATTTGGCAAGAGCACGTTTTCGAAGCAACCGATTTAGTGAAGAACATGATCTCCTATCTGACTTGACTCGACCTAGTTTAGCTGCTACAACTACATCCAGTACAGTTCGATTTTCCTCCTCTTCCGTAACGTCGTCTGTGTCCACTTCTAGCCGAATGAGTACACGTGGCCGAAGAAGTAGCAGTAGCGGTTTTGGAGATGTTCCCGTTTCAACTTCAACCTTTTTATGTGGAAATGACGGCGCAGATGGATTGAAAAAAAGTTCCACAATGACTGCTCGCGCTAGACTTTCCTGCAACTTTGGAAGTCCTATCAGATCATCTTACCCCATGTCAAAGTATTTTATGCCTACTCCCAAAGCAAAAACGCCATCTACGGCAGCATATGCCTCCAGAGTTGATTACCGCGACAGGCTTTCGGAGTCTCTTTTATACTCTCCAAGCCGTACTAGAGTCATGCTTATTACTGGAGATTCGCACAGGTCCCCCTCCAGAGTTCCCGTCAGAAAATCAATAAGTGCGGAAACCCTTCACTATGAGTACAGTTCCCCAGTAAGAGATATGCATAGACAGATGGTCAAGTTCAGTACCCCTTCCGCTTCTAGCAAATCTAGACATTCCTTCAGCAATCAACCAGCTGTACTGAACCACCCCAATTTCTTTGGCGATGATCGCCCTGGCGACAATAAAAATGGTGGTGGTCAAAGTCAGGATCTTAGAATAAAAACTTCCTTCATGGAGCCCCGTTTGGGACCACTAAGTTTTGCAACTACCGCCTCTACTAGCAGTATTAACACCAGTCCAGCTGGGTCCTCCATTTTTTCAAGGGATTTATCAATTCTTTCAAGTCAATTGAACAGAAGCAATCTTGGTGATTCCCCGAGTAAAAGTGTTGCTACTGTACAACCAGTCAGAGCCACTGCAATTATTGCTCCCAATGCCAAGCCCATCTTCAAGCCACCTGCCGTTGGAGGCAGTAGTACAACTGGTTTGGTTATGCCACCTAAAATAACGGTAAGTGGTCAGTCAGGCACACATAGGCCCATTGCCGCATCCAGTCCGAAAACAGGCCAAAGTTCAGGCAAACAAGCAGCTAATCAAACAACCCCGTCCAGAAGTAAATATGCTAGTAGTAACATCCGATCCAGTGGATATGGTGCGCAGCAAAATCTTAATTCATCAATTTCATTTGGTTCAAGTGTAAGAATTTTTATTTTTCTCAATAATTTTAATTTTTGGTTCTAAGTTCATCATCATTACACAATCTTTTATGTGTTCTGTTTTGCACAGCAACCATTAAAGTCTCCCAGTAAGGCCATCGCAACTATTAAAGCTCCAGCTATCCCGAAATCCTTGAAAACTGGAGTTCTTTCGTTCAGTTCTAAATTAGACGTGGGCACGAGAGGTGGCGGGGCAACTACTGCAAGGACTAGCGTTTCTGCGTTGAAACCTGGAATAAAGATTCCCACACTTGGCACAGCAGGACTACGACGTCCTGCAACTACTGGTACTGCATCTTCCGCTTCGGCAGCTGGGAGTAATAAAGAAAATAGACTTCGATCAGCAACATCTGCACCGGCTACCTCTCGCATTGGAGTGCCAAGACAAGCCGCGCGACAATAAAATATATAAAGTTTTGATTTGTATATCGTCTTTTCTATTAGTTTGTCAGTCTAATGTTTGCAGACTACAAGTGATTTTGTTAAAATCTGGAAAAAACTACTTTTATGCGTAAAACGTGATGTGATAGTATATTATGTAACATATTTTAACTAACTAACGAAATATGTCGTCAAAATGACATTAACTTTATTGTGAATTTATGTTTCGTCGATTTTTTAAATTCTAATGTTTTTTGCATTTTCAATCAAGCACGAAAAATTCAATTTACTGGCATAAGTAATAATAATTAACATATTTTTCTCTTGTGTTCTCGCTTACACGTAAAAATACAATTTCTCGCTGATTTTAATATAAAAGTTTAATAAACATTGACCATAGAAAGGTAAAAGGTAACCCTTAAATGAAAAACTTTGACTATTTTCATGCTTAATTGGGTTGATCACCTATTATAACAGCTGTAACAATTAAATAACCCAATGCAAGTAGCAAAAGCGCATACCTGCAGGGCTAAGCAGAGAAAGTCGAAGAATGAAACCTATTGAAAGTCATATATTTTTATTTTTCACATTCCGATTTCAATATTCCGAATTATCCTACAAACACATGTAAACATAAAATGATATTATTAATATCTGCAAAAAAATACGTGCACAATACTACACACTTTTCAAAGCGTGTAAATGGCTTCCAAAATTATTCTGATACTCATTTGTTGCATTTGCCCAACAAATTGTAAGTTTCACTCAATATTCTGTTTAGTGCAAAAATGTTTTTATGACGATGACGCAATCTATAATAAGGTTGAGCGCCAACTCCTCATTACAGGGATTTTATGGACTAAGGCGCATATATAACATAATAATGTCATCGTATGCAAAGAGATATCTGGAAATTTATATAAAAATATACATACAAGACAAGCATATAAATACATATAACCATAATAATGTATGAGCCCATTCATTACACTCGGCTATTATTCTACAGAGCAAAGCATAATATTTTTCCTCATTAAAATAAATAAATAAAATAGTATGTCGTGTTGGAGTTGGAACAGGTACTGAGGTGCTACACATGTGTAAGTAATAATTGTAGATAATATTATGTGGCACAACAAACTACAAACAAAGCAGAATTTCTACCTCATATATTCATTTTGATTACTTTTTTTGTTACACTTTCTAAAGCCATGTTTCCAATGTTTCCATTATTTATCCGTATCCAAGCAAATTCTAAGTTTATTTTTTGTTCCGTGTCTGTGTGTCATTAATGTTCTTCCTGATGCTGTTTCTATTATTGCAGGTCACATTCATAAGTATTCACACATTGGATTCAGGTGTATTTATAACGGACTTCGTCACATGCATTACAAGCCAAACAAATAATTGCTACTTTCATAAAAGATTGAAACATTAAAGTGTTATTGTAATGAGTGATGTCATGCATGGTTGATTTAACGTACCACATACCTCCTCAGGTAACTTCTCAAACTACCACCGTGTAATATGGTATGCTGAAAATTCATTGCAAACAGAACATGGGGTTTCAAAAAAACACTTATTTTATTGTATTCATAAAGCATTGAACTGGAATATTATAGGACAGGACAACAAAATTAATACCGCCATTTTCTTTTCTTGTCACGAATGCATTTCATGTTCGTTTCCGCTGGTGCTGCTGCACTTGAGAAAGTTAATGACTTTTCCAGCCAGTCAACACAAGTAAACTGCCCTTTCATTTCATAAAATTTTTTGTGTTTTTTTAATTTATATTACCTATTTTGTATTTAGAATATTTTGGTACATTTAGTAGTACACATGTTCAGATTTCTGATAAACCTCCGACTCTCTTTCACTGCTTCATGCTGAAAAAAAAATCTTTTACAATTTTCGTTCCATTGCATTGTTTTCTCTTGAATTGCTTTTTCTTGTTTGCTTTCTTGCTCATTGAATTCAAATGCGGAACACTATTGAATTAAACACACCAAATCATATTTCTTTGTTACTAACAAATAGCAAAGCAGCCTTCATTTCCGTCTATCGTTTAGCTTCCAGGATATTATATAGATATATTTTATTGCATAAGAGAACAAAGAACGATCCATTCTTCTTCTTCTTCCGTATAGACTCCGCTTTTGGGTATACAAAGAAACGGGTTTTCGGGAAACGGAGAGAAAGTTTAAAAGACAAATGAGAACATGGTATCATTAAGTAAGAATGTGTACCTGCGTATATGAAACAATGCGTTTTGTAATGTACCTTACCACCATCTCGACTATAATCACTTCATATGGATGTATCGTGGATAAGTAGCAGGCAGCATGGTGGTAAAATATGCTACCTATCTACCTACCTCCTAGTTTGTCTTTCTTGTACGGCTGCTGTATATTTGGTTCTTGCTTTCTCCAGCAGTTTTCCGCACTCTCGTTTTTACTTGCTACACGGAGAGCAAATCGATACAAGAATGCGAACGTTACCACACTTTTACTCTACTAAGAACTGCGAATGCTACGTCTCTTGTTCTCCCTTCCGTTCCAGTACATGGATAACTGGCTACTACTATTACTAATAATATAGGCATATGCCATTTGAGACGCTGCTGTACTATTGACTATGTGTCCATATGTATTTTTTGTCTTTATCTTCCTGGACTTGGACTGCTGCTGCTGGAAAAGTGTTGTCGCTAGCCTTTTGTGCATTGAACTTGCGTGATCATCATTATCACCATATCACGTCAGCATCATCATAATATCATCGTCATTTTTATGATCCGGTCCAGGAAACTGAGCTTTCCAAAAAAAAGAGTACTGGAAACCCATTTCCTCTATTCTGCTTAGATATTATTATTGTTGCATGTGATTCTGATAATTCAAACCAGCAGTAGCAGCAGCAGCAGTAGTAGAGTAGAAGTACTTTGAACCATTAATCCACTGTCAATCTCATTTAACCCTCTGGATGTAATATCAAGTACATATAGGTACTTAAATTTGTACATATAAATAATATTCGTAAAGTAGCGTATTCCATTCACAGTAATATTACTCGTTCTGAATCTGAATCGCTGCAATTTACCATTTTTACAATGATGCGTGTTCCATACTCATTCCCTGTTTATTTTTATTGTTTCCTCCAACCATTCTTTTCTTTTTAAATACAACATTCAGCATCATACGCTGTAACAGCAACACTATTATCCTCCCAAAAAGCAGCAGTTTAACCGTAAAAATGGTCACCCTTTTGAAAAAAAATCTATAAAATAAATGATTATCCTGGTCTTTGCTGTTGATGTTGATACTTCGCCAATTCCCTTTATTTCCCTACTATTGACTATATTGTTAATTTCCTTCCCTTCAATTCCTCAACCCTTTTTACTGTTGTTTCCCTTTTTATGTATTGTTGCTGCTATAAATGCTTTGTACTCTTTTAAACAATGGGCTATTGACTATGTAGTATACTAAAGTAAACCCGAAATGATTACATGCATTAGATATTTTTCCCGTTTTATTAAAACTTTCCCCGCTTGGCTTTCATTATACATGTACATATATATCAGAGTTACTTTTACTTTGGATGCCCCCAGGCATCAACAAAAAAAGTCTTCACTCTTTTGTTCGGCTATAGCTCAGGACGGAGTACTAGAGGTGTGTAGGTATATTTTTAGCCAAAAAAATGTGTGTAAATAAGCAAGCTATTTTACAGTTATATTTAGGTATACATACATTACTAACATAACTGGTATACACACATTTACACATCTTATTGAACAATAGCAAAGCAAATGGTTTATAATTTGCAAGTAATGTAGGCATATATTTTTTAAACACAATTTTATAATGCACTTCATTCCATACGCAGTCTGGTCTTTTCTTTTATCTATGTATATGTATGGTTCCTTCTTCAATTCCCAGTCTCAATATGAAGATATTTTGCTATGTGGTAGCCCATTTTTATATATTTCCAGTTTAGTACTCAAGTTTTCCTCCTCCAATAACAAGTTCCAAAGCGTATTACATAAACTACTACTACGACTACTACACCACTGCTGCGTTGCTGTCTCTAGCAGGGAAGTGGAAATGTATAAGATATTCTTATCCATGTAAACCCAAACTATAAAAATGTAGCCATAAAAAGCGAAGAGCCCATATAGCCCATCCTTTTACTAGTTAGCAGTACCACACAAGTTATATAAAATATATGTAGTGCTGCTGCTTTTATAATGGGATTTCATACTACATTCCAATTCCGATTCCATTCTGCATTTTCACCACACACAAAGCTATCCAGCAGCAGCAGCAGCAGCAGCAGCAGCAGAAGGAAAAGAAACAAAATCAGAACCATAAGCGTATATGCAGGCACACAAATACATACACACACACACACTTGCCGTTAAAATATCTCCAGCAGTAAGCCCAACAGACCTGCTGCAGACCAGCAATAACAACAGAAGCACTTCTATCAACTTGACTTGACTTGAACAGAACATAATATAATACATGCACGCCTCCTGCAAATCTTGTCAGAATGGAGTAGACCTGTGAACGGTGAGGTAGAAGAGAAGGAGCATGACTGACACAGAAAAATTTCCCAAAACAGTAAAACTTTCTTTTTTTGCTTTACTACACGCATACCGTGTAACATAGTACACTGGGTAGTGGTACCTATATACCATTTGTTTTGTCTATACTAAATACTATAACAAAAACGTATTTACAGTCACACAGTGTAACTGCCTGAGTATAACATAAAAGTTATTTTGTAATATCATCCAAAAAAAGTGAGCAGTGAACAAAATATTAATATAGTATTCCACTTCCTGTAGAATCAACTATTGTTCCATTATACATTTCCTGTCAAATCTGTATCAACGTCATTATAGTAATCTTCAGAAAGATTATACAGTATTTTCCTTAGTATTTTTATTACCATATTTCACATCTGGTGCACAAGACTATAGAAAAATAGTACACAACAGAGAGAGAGAGAGCGTGGAGGAAAAAGGTCTTTGGACTCTTCGCTTCAAGTGGGGATCCCTAAGTGTGTGTCTTGTCCTTTTCCTGCAGAGATAGACAGGAAAGAAGGATTGTCAGAACTTTCACACAATTCCCATCATCTCCAGCACATATATTTGTGCACATGTTCAAAAACCCTTTATCGATGTACAGAACAGAGAGGCGACATAATATGAACAGAATAGTGGAGTTGTAGTAGTGGTGCTCCCGTATCACAACAAAATATATGCAAAATTCTTTGACATTATTTTGCTCCGTTGTGTATACTAGCACATAATTATATACAAGTGAAATTTTTATTTATAACGGATATATACATATATAATACACATATATATAATTTAATTTTTCATGTAGTTTCTGTAGTTTTGAGGAATACAAAAAAATACAAATATAAGATTGGTGAGTCATCAAACAGCTAGTGTGTATTGATATGTACTTTTCTAAAACATGCAAAATAGCAGCTACTGGTTTAGGTGTCAAGTCAAGACACACAATGCAGCAGACATTTTTAAATAAAAAATGATTTACTATGTAAAGTCCATGGACGCATATAACTCTTGCGATACTATAAATATCCGCATATACAAAGTGTGTTGTGTGTAAATATATATCTCACTTGTCATTTCCACCTGCTTATTTACATATTTAACAGGAAGTTCAAGACATGCCATTTTTTGTAACAAAGGAAAATGTAGACTCGGGGCTCGTGGTCGAGAAAAAAGGAAGGACTTTCTCTTTTGAAGGGGAAATATTGCAGTAAACAATGAATACTAAATATAACACGTTGACTTTTTCTACATGATGTGATAATGTGCTGTGTATAAGAAAGTATATGTAAACATTTTTTGAAGAAGTATACATATGTACCTAGGTTCTTTTTATCTGCATAATATACATGTGCACTCTACATGTGCTACGTCGAAGAATCCGGTGAGAGTATGCCGTATAGTGTGTAACTTTTATAGTGACGTGACATACTTTTTCTCCGGAAAACATACATGTGACTTTGGTTAAATTCTGAGTAAGGCCAACTGAGAGTTACCAGCTAAAAGGGTGAGAAGAAACCTTACATTTTTTATTTCATTTCCTATGACAAGGTGCTGTACCTACTCATAATATGTAAATGCATGCAAGTATGATAAGCTAGAAGGTGCGACGAAAAAATGATATATAATTGAGTAAAGAAAAGTTCCGAACCGCTACCAACCCGAGAGGCAATAATAGATTTGAACATTAACTCGCATTCATAATTCCCATAAAAATACTATACAATACATTTTTTTCACCATGAACAAAATTATGAGCATGAGTAACAGCATAAAACTATACATGCGTAGGTATAGCCATGATTCATATTTATACAACTTGAATTGAGTTGAACGAGGTTGTGGTTTTGATTTAATTTGACTCTGGGTAAACATTAGACAGATTTCTAAATGCCTATAGTGATATCGTAATGGTTGAACGTGCTGTTTCGTGTGGTCTATTTTCGTCGTATAGCGGATATTTGCAAAGGAAAAAACTACAAAAGTTTGCAGATAGTTAGCAAAACCTAAAATACAAAGTTTCTTTTTTTGCACAAAAGACAAACAATCAAGGACCATCTATATAGGTATATATAGATGCATAAAGGAACAGAAAAACTTTTATTGAGCAAAATAATTCATTTACCACTGCACCACCACCGTGTAGGCTACAAGTAAATACTAAATCCAAGTCCAGACAAGAAATAGTGGGACTGGCTACCGGGAAAATGGCAATTTCCTTTTTTTACCGTGATTTTCTGAAATTTGTTCTAAAAATAGAATTCCATTCGGTTTCATGGATGTAGAAAATATGCAATTAGTTTTTATAGGGGACAAGAAAAAATTGCAATAATAAAAATTAATGTACCATGGGCGCCGCTAGATAAGTAGCTTGCATGTACAATGTTGTTAAACTGTTAAACACGACATACTCATTATTACTACCAATCATTGTACTTCAGTAATCATTTGTTGTGAAAATTGTGGGTTTTAAAAATATGAATACTATTACGTTTGCGTTGAAAGAAACCAACTTTGTCAACGTCAGGTATTTCAAGGTTTTGTGCTGGAATGCATGAATGTGACATTGGAATTCAGAATCAGAGAACAACGCACAGAACCTTTAGGCAACTGGAAATGAATGTACATCCAAATTGTCCAAATATAAATATATCTTGGCATGCAACTAACTGTACTGATGACTGCAAGATTTGCCAGCTACGTGGTTTAGTATTTAAAGATTTATATATTTCGTTCCATTTCTTCGTTTTATGCTAATTTCATGTTGCAGTTTACTGCAACAATTTTCGTGTCCTCAGATGCTTTTCTTTTCATGCATAATAATGAATAAAAAAAAGTCGTGTATGTTGCATGTGAAAGGCGTACAATAGTCGTCCAAGGCTGTCTTTTAGAATGTAAGTTAGAGATTTGCTTGCACGGATGATGAATTTTGAGAGAAGATTGCAAAAAAAACCCGAAACGTTTAAAATTTCAAAAGATAAAAAGTAGTAAAAAGGAGAGAAATTTAAAGGAAATGTAAATAAGATTACTTTTGAATGTGCGTTGTTAAAGCAACATCCTTCTGTGCTAACTTTTTTCTAAAATGTACATGGGTTCATAAGAAGTATCATCA
>JAHZNC010002066.1:0-30976 GCA_027744095.1 Zhuqinia jingwanae | reverse complement strand
GACAATCACTGGCGTGGACAACTGCTGGTATTGACAATCACTGGCATGGGCAATCACTGGCATGGACAATCTCTCGCCACGGACAATCACTTGCAATGGAAAACTCCTGCCCGAACAATCTCTGGCATAACCAATTCCTTGCAATGGTGTTAACTTTATCCGAACCATCATCCTCCTCGTAATTATGCCAACAACATAATGACCAATATGATAAGCATGTATCCTCTGGAGATTTCATTGTCCACTCTTTTTTTAAAGATTAAATCTTCCCTGCTCTAGACATACATGCCATTATTGAACTCCCCATTTAACCGTTTGAATAAATTGTATTCAAACGTAGGTATAATGCATGTTTGTATTATTAAATGGCATTACGAATTCTGTGGAAAAAGCATGCAACACGTTTTCCATTGTGCTTACTTACGTACGTGGCAGTCTCCCATTAATTTTTCCTGAAAATTGGTTAAACTCAAAAGTGCAATTAGGGGATAAGTTTGAGTGTGCAAATTTTACGAATATTTGTATTAAAAAACTAATGTAACATCAAAGGACGGCAGTATAGCAACTGAGTAATTTGTTTTCTAATACACACGAGTAGTCAATTTTAAGAATGTGGTATTTATCAGTGATAAATGCCAGTTTATTTTTTTATAGATAAATGAGATAAATTATCACATTTAAAAAAAAT
Organism: Zhuqinia jingwanae; assembly: GCA_027744095.1. NCBI lineage: Eukaryota > Metazoa > Arthropoda > Collembola > Entomobryomorpha > Paronellidae > Zhuqinia > Zhuqinia jingwanae. Next base: position 30,288 of record JAHZNC010002066.1, on the reverse strand, counting down.
ATACTTGATGAAAGAGCTACGTGACAAACCCGTGACTCTGGTTGTGTATAATTTATAAGAAAATGCTTTTCTGTAAACTTTGATACGAATATATCCTGAATGCGACAAGTAGTCATTTGCACTAAATAATGTTCCACATTTACGCTGTACAAAAGATAAAGTTAAATATTTATGTAATTTTCTTCATATCGGAAGGCTCCTTGGCATTTGCAAGTTTTTGTGAAAGAAATACTGACCAAAGTTGTCCAAAAATATCCATGATGTATTGAATAGGTTGTGAAGATAATCATATTTATGCACACGTTGAGAGAAAGCTGTGAAATAATTTATATCGTTTGTTGGGAATGTGAGAAAAAATGACAACAAAGAATGGATGGGAAGGCACTCAAAGAAGTGGTACAAGTGTTTCAGCTGAGTGATAAATCATGTCGAGAAATCAATGTGGGTGTAGCCTCCATTTAATTTTTGAGTGCCCATCAAGAAATTATTTATTAATTTATTTATTCAGGAACAACAGACATTGTGCTACATAAGAAATGGCAGAGCCATCTTCCATTGAGATTCTTATTTGATTATGAAGTAAGTGTTTTTATTATGCTTTTTCTGGCGTATTGCTTATCTGAAAATAAGATGGTGCTATATTTATGGTAATCAGATACTAATATTAAGTTTGGATTCGTTATAACTTTCACATTTCTAGTCTACAAAGAAAATTATTAAAAAGGAGAGCAAAACACTTTTGGTGTTGGTATTACAAAATATGTTTGTAAGTGGTTGCCAAAATATAGACGTGTTAAGTTTCTTTAATTTAACTTAACTTAACTTATAGCTTATAAATATGCCCATGATTATACATATACCTGAGAAATATTTAAAAATCTGTGAAAACCTTTTTACATATGCTTATTTTAATCCAAATTAATTACAGATTAAAAGCTTGTAAAGTAGTGTAGACTGTAGAACCGTACAGTGGGGGTAAATTTTAAGTATAATTGGTTAGGTTTAAAAAAAAAAATTATACCCTAACCTGATCTCCACAAAAAAATCTTGGTTTGGGTATTTAACAGCAAAGTATATTAGTTTTATATTTAGTTTTTCAAAAGTAGCAAACTGACAGTCTGATCAATAACAAAATTTTGCATGGTAAGTGGAGTCAATCTTTCCAAATAATTGGATCCCCCAAAATATATTTTGAGAGTTGGACAAGATTTTAGCCATTTCCGAAACCAGTTGTCTCTTCTCAATTCCCTCTTTCTATTTAGTTGATCCAATACCTCACTAGAGACACAGTATACGTCAGCGAGTATTCCAAATACAAAAATTATATTTATAAAACACATGAGACCAGCCCATGCGTAGAGCAAATTGTATCCCAAAGAATCGTTTCTACTTTGACCGGACAAAAATGAGATGGTATTGTAGAGGCATATCGTTTCCATTATGGCGAGGCAAGGCATTAGAGTGCCAATCAAGAGACGGGAGTAGTTTATACGATACAGAATGGCCATCACTTGAAGTTGTCGATAGAGTAAGGTCGTTTTCCGCGCACAGTTATCAATCCTTTTTGTTTCCAGTAGTAGCCTAAAAGAATCATTTAATAAATTCATAATAATTTTTATTATGTTAACATGTGTGCTTAAATTGAAAAGGGATTTCAAACCACTCACTTTCCAAATGCGTCGACATAATTCCGAAAGCAGTTCCCATGCGATATGCACTCCAGGCAAATCTGATACAAAAATCCAATCAACAAAAAGCTCCAATTAATGCAGGAAAACATTGAAATCCCCATTTTTATTCCAAATTCTAGATATGTCCAAGTTACTTTCAGAGGAACACCAAGGTTCTCTTCCACACACTGCTCACTCATCCAATATCCAACATACATTGGTAAGCAGGGATTCCGAAGAATGTCCAATGAATACAGTACTGTTGTTAATATCCCAAAATATGTCATGTTTCTCCACAAATACTTTATGAGGAAGTTGATTGTTGATCGTTTTGAATGTTCGAAAATGTGCTTGTCCTGTTTCCGAATTGTTCGTTCAAAGTCTGTCAAGCAGTTACAAAGTTGGACAGCACTGGACACCTTCTTGTAGTTGAGCAGATGAACAACGATACACAAACTTCCGCAGGTCATGAACATCACACTGTGTGTCATGACCAATAGGGATGCATGTTTCGACGCACGGACAATTTGGGAAAATGCAAGCGTAAAATATAATGCAGCCATGATAAGCCGTACTGCGTATAAATTTAGCTTGGCACGGCTTTTCATTTCAAGTTGAGAATGTGCATTGTTCCACTGGAAAGGGAGGCACCCAATCCAGTCGGTGCACTTATAATTTATTCTAATTTCTTCTAAAAGACCGTGTTTGCCGAATAAAACCATTTTGGCAAGAATTCATTTGAACTTAAATTGAACTTAAATAGTAGCAGTTTAGATATAATTTTGAGCCAGCTGTAAAGATAAAGTATCCAAATTTCAGGTTATTTATGGGTCAAAGGTTACTTTAATTTGTCTAAGAACACGCAACAAAAACATGTTTTAAATGTAAGTGATGTTGTTTTGTTCCACTTTATGTGAGGTCATGTTATACATTTTTCTTTTGTTTTGATTTGATACTACTAGCCTTTGAGTAACACTTTTTGCTGTTAACGTGACAAACATAATGGTTATGTGTGTGTGTGTTTTTTTTGAAGCAATTGTGGTTATTGATTATTACGTAGATTTGTTTTCAGAGGAAAATTTTAAGGCAAAGTTAGTGAAAATTAAGGCAAAAAACCGTATTGAAAATTATACTGTAGCTATGTATTTTGTTCGTTTGTTTGGAAACCTCCTTTGTGATTGTAGACCACGCACAATATGATGATTTGGGATATTAAATAATATTTAATTTGGTTTGGTTATTGTATTTACTACTCCTCAATGGATCGCAAAATTAAATGTCATTATCATTAATATTATAGACAACCAACTTACAGGAATAAATAAAAAAGGAGTAGAAATTGGAATATTAAAAATGAAAGGACGTGAACTTACGTACATATTTACATAAAATACTATACAATTTTGGAGTAGTAATTTTGAAAACCAAGCACAATTGCGACAACAGTTGATAGTATTACAATCGTTAATAACCTATTGAAAGTCGGGGGAGCGTTGAAGTTAAAGTCATTTATTGACTCATGAAGTTCCAATGATTGTCAAATTATCTCTAGTGATGTAAAATTAACAAAAAAAAGTCGATAGCACAACGGATTTAAAGTTATAAATTATGGGAAACGCTTTTTACTTCAAACATTTCACGTTACCCCAATATATTGGGATTGTTTGCCAGACGTTACAAATCTAGAAGTCTACATACAACATGAGTAGTCTTTCATGTCCTGTCCTGAGTTGTACAATATTGATAATCTTTGACTCTGGTCATGAAAGTCATGTCAGTCATGGGTAATGGAATGGATGTGGATTTCCAATCAATTGGTGATGGAAAAGGTATTTAATGACCTTTTTTTTGATGGCGATTGCTACTTACGATATTATGTCAGATAAAAAAATTATACTCCAAAGAGCCACATGCCACATTACATATTTGATTTATTAAAAAGTAAGGTGTTGTCAACAAGTTATCAACTAGCTTTTTAATTTAATTGCGCTTGTGGAATTTTTAATTGAAATTTATATGCGCCTGAAATAATTTGCCTTTTTTTTGGTTGCGAAATACCAAGCAGGGGACAGCAAAGAATATGTCTGCGAATATATCCATCATAAATAAGTAGACAAGCATGATGTTCTACCATCCAATTCTAGGAGCTTAATCGTTCCTCAATCTTATATTTATGAGCTTTCAGCGATACTTAAATTTTTTATAAACAGTCGCTGCATTCTGTAAGGAAGGCGGGTACACCACTTTTTAGGTAGTAGGTATTAGACGTTCCGTCGTCTCCCAATATATTATGTAGATTAGCTACCTAAAATGATGTTTTATTTTTGTTGTTGTTGTGAATGGTCGTCCCATCCAACAACCAATATATACATTTATTTTTATATTATTATTATAGACAATGGCATTATCATACAAGCATCCATGTATTTTTAATTTTCATGAGAAATGGAAGAAAAGTTGATTTACATTCTACTAATTTTGTAGATGAGACGAAAAATTATTACATGTCCATGAGCAACTCCTCTAAAAGAAATGGGAAGACAGGCATCGAATAATTGCTGTCCAAATAACCAAAATGATTTGCAAGTCATAGAAAGCTGATGATGATGATATGATGAGCTTACAGTAATATTTTCTACTCTATTTTTACATTTAAATTTAATTATAATTACTATGATGGTCAAGTAGAAGTAGACTAGGAAAAAAATTATAAGAGATTGATAATTATTAGTAATAATATTTATTATGATTTTCATCATAAGACACTACAGAACAAGACACAGCTAAGTTGAAAATTGTAAACACGCACACTCACAAACACCCGTGGCTCCCAATTAACTTTCATAGGTTGAATAAAACATTATGACAAATAGATTTATCACATCAACAATTATTCTACACACTATTTTCTCCAATGATATTTACAGCCATAATTCACGTAACTATTTGTTAAGTTGACGATGACGGACGATTAATCATTGATTGTGCTTCTTAGGGCCCTTCTTCTCTTTCCCTTTCCCCCTAGCTTCTCGAACTCGAACTCGACGACTGCGACGAGAGACAAAACCAGTAGTGGGTGAAGCGATGACTAAAGGACTTTCTTGAATTCCTGGACACTTTGGACGAGGACCTTCGAGTTCGTATTCTTCATTATCGGAAGACCTATAAAAATTAAAAATATTGGTGGAACTCTATTAGCTTAAATAATCATGTGTCTTACTCTATTAGTTACGTATTTATCGTTCGCTCACTTATAATCTGTGTCATCATCTTCCGTTCTTTTCATGTGTTAATAAAATTACTGTTAAAATATTTTTAAATCAAGCAAAACTTGCAAATTAAAAAATATTTGACAAAATTGTTAGTAGCTCACAAAGTCATAGGATATTCCGGGCCAGAACGATAGTTTTCGACAGTTGGAGATAAGAATGCTAATTCTGTCAGGATACGGTGTTGCTCATCCATCCTCCGAGCAGGTTCATCCACCCAGCTATTCATGAGCCGATCCCAAAGCCAGGTCGGAAACTGAATTCCAGCTTGGAACAAAATAGATAGCACAACATCCAGAGGGGTGCATGTGACTCTTTCAGGGTTGGTAGCTGACCTCGATCTTTTAATGCCCACCCAAATCCAACACATTGCAGAAACAATAATCAGCAGTAGTCCAGTGCCAAATCCAACCCAAAATAACTGACGAATGATAGTAATTAAAAGAATCCCAATAGAGCGAATGACGAAAGGGGTCGTCAGAATTCCCAACAGGATGAGTGCCATTGTTTCCAGCTCCAAGTTTCCTAGAAAGCCCAACATGGTTCGTAGATTTAACATGACTTTCATTTTGACGGATGACGGAACCAGTTCACCGGATGGAGAGTAGTAGCGTTTTTTAGAGAAAAAATTAATTACAATTTAATTTTAGAAAATTGACAGAAAACCGATTGAAAATTGAGCGTTTTTATTGTGATCCTGTAATTTTTTCTCGATACCCTATGCACACAAACAAGTAGAAAACCAGTAAAAGCACCTACAGGTCCATTGCACTGACCTCGCCCCCACAAAATATTTTTGTCTTTGCCTTTCCACAGCAACAATTTTGCGTTGTACTTTGATTTTGTAAGCAAAGCTACATAAGCGGGGAAAAAATGCTTCTATTCTTTGCGAACTTCTCTGTCTCTCATTGCCTGTCACCTGCCTTGCCCGGCCCTTGCCCCATCATTGTCAATCAATCTGTGATCTTAATTTTGCTGTGTCTTCTCTGTGAAATCAACCCATAAATAAACCTATTTAATTAAAGTCAAATATTCAAATCAACATCATTCAAGTGACCATCAAATTTAATTTGAGTTCAAAATTAAAGTCCAAAGTCTTGAGGTTGATTTGTGGATCCACCATTTGGAATATTGTCTCAACGGTAGGTGATTGGTTAACATTTTGTTGTAGTTTAAATTATTATTAAATATTGTCGGTATGCTGAATGGTGACGGTGTAATTTTTAGAAATTATAATAATCAGTAGGTTTTGTTTGTTTGTGTTTTTCAGTGTTTTGAAGCTAGCCATTACCAAGGTCAAATCATGGAAATCAAACTTAATCTCCGTCTCCAAACCATCATCAACATGATCTCCTTCTTGGAGAACATGGAAATGGAAACTGTGGCTCTCGTCCTTGTTACTCTTCTAATGTTTCCATTCTTCATGTGCTCCCTCTGGTCCGTGGGCATATCCGTCATGTATCAGCTGTTTATATTGGGAATCAAAGCGGGAGTTGTGCTGATGCTTGTGTGCACGATGTACCTGACCTTCGTTCGGAATTGGCAGCCTTCAATTGGGGCAGGAGGAGTTGTATCCGCTGGCAAGTGTACCATGATGGACGTGGTGCTCTCCATTCTGTTCCAAGCGGGACTCCGGATTCCAACCCCGATTTGGAGAAGACTCATGAAAACTGTTGCTGGAAGTGAAGGAGATAAGCCAAAGCGTGGTGTTATAGCCTCCTACTTGCGAAAGAAAACTATGGAGTCCTTGCTTCCTAATTACAGTGAATATGCAGCGGAATCAGATGAAGACATTAACACGGACGTGAGCATGGTTGGAGCCTCTGGAGATCATTTATTGGTGTTAGTTTTTACAATACTCGTTGAAAATTGTTCCAAATATATTAGTTATTCGAGGTATTGATAATTAATTTAATACTGTTATGTTTATTCCAGGAACTCAGATGAAGAAATCATCAAAAGTCTTCTGTGTGCACTTCCCACTACGGTTGCCACCGCCTCAACTGCTGCTGCAACAGTCCCCGGAGCTTCTCCTACCACCCGTAGCCGCCGTCGCCGCCCAGGGATAGAACTCAAGAAACAAATAATTATTCTAAACTGCACATAATTCTATTCTAGTGAATAGAAATACTTAAATATAAAAAGCTGTTGTAAAAGATTGGTTTCAACTTGAAGGAGTTATATAATATGTATATGTAAAAATTGTAGTAGAATCTCATCAGTATTTAGAAAAGTGATAAATGGTATTATGAATTGTACACATTTTTATTATTATATTATAATAAATTATCATAATAATTCCAAAAAATAATATGATTGCTCAATATTATTTTAACTTTCTACTCCCGACGCTACACTCTACACAACTACATCTTATTACGATTTCATATTATAATGTAAGTTTTATTGTATCTAGATTTTAATATTTTCCTCTTCATCCTTTTTTTAACGACTCTTTACATATTTAATGCATTTATAGCGCAACAGGAAATAAAATGGCAAAGATTTATTTAAAAAATCATGTATGAAAAGACGAGAAAGTTTATATATTTACTTTTATTAGCACAACGGTTTCGACAATTTGATGAAATAAATTATAGTTATAAAATAAATAACATCAAAAAGTTACAGTATTGTTTGTCGGTTTACAGGTTAAGTTGTAAGATTTGAAAGGTAGTTACTTCATACATACCTACACATTAATGTAAATTGTAGTAGTATCTGATAAATCTCTGCGTGTGTGTCGGTGATCAGTCATTTTTTTTTGTTTGAAATGTTCCTGTCCTTTCGTTGTCGCCCTTTTTTAATAACTGAGTCGTAAAACAGCTTGCCAAAGAGCACAATGAATGAACCGTAAACAACCGCAAAGAGTTGAATACTTATTGTGTAGCGAACACAATCATGACCCGTCTCTGTGTGGAAATCAAAACAAAAATGTTGTTGTGACACTAAAAATAAACTTATTTGTTAGCTAATTTCTTGTTGTTAAACTTACGTCGATAGTATAATGAAAGCATGTTGACTGTCAGTCCAATAATCATTTGTAAAAGCTGAAGCGTTGTAATCACATTAGTAAGGAGTGTGGGGATTCGAATTCCAATTGCCTGAAAATAATATGAATTTATTTTATGATTTTTATAAAAACGAGGATGAGCTGATGGTGTGCTTGATTATTTTAAGTTTAATTTTTTTACCTTGAGTGCAAAGTAGGGATACATGAGGGAATGAACCCCATAATTTAGAACAGAGTACCATCTCGTTATGGGTTCTACGAGTGGGGCTTCAGTGGTATTATGAAAAATGCAATCAAGAAACTCATTTACAAATAGATGTACATTCCATAAATAAGATTGTAATGCATTTTTTTTTTAAATTACCCAAAATCCAAACGACACTCATGGTCACTAAATGATGATACCACTGCAAAAAAAGAACCGGTCTTTTCCTGAGCGCAAGAAACAGTGTATCTCCCAACTCAACAAACTTGCTCATCGCGAAGAGCAGCACCCAATAGCTTGTCTGCACGTCCATTTCTTCTTTTTTACAAATGCTGGTATAAAACCCATCCTTCACTCCAAACAAAACGTAGAAAAATCCGGGTAACGTTCTCCAAAAGCCCATGATTGAAAATATTCCTAAAGCCGCATTCCATAGAATCAAAGGAGTCTTCAGTTGATAAGCTGGTCTGTTTCTCATCCATTTTTGGATACCAAGAATTGCCGTTAGATAAGCCACCCCTGCATATAACGCCCAGTATCTTTGCGCTTCAATAAACTTTGGCCAGAAAAAGTAATCTGATTCCTCAAAACCAAAATGGATGAATCGCTCGGGTTGGGTATACTTCCAGCCAAAGGGCTGATCCTTGGACACTTGTTCAAAATACGTAATGTTATTCCAGCACGCCATTTTTTACTATGACCATCGGTCTTGGTTTTACTTTAAATATCAAAAAATTTGCTACAAACAAACAATTGTTTTAGAGCAAGCCAAGCCAGGCAGACGTTGGTGACAAAGACGTTGCGTCTGTCTAGATGTTGTCCACCCCACCGATTAAACAAAACTGCGTTAAAACACTTTCGTGGAAAACTATACTTTGAATTTTAAAACAATACAAGTACGTCACCAAACCTTTAATTATATTATAAAATAAAGGTGAAAATAAAGTTTTTGCAAAAGTTATTAACAGGTTTTCATGAGAAGTAATCTCATTTTTCCCACACATTCTAAACAGTTAGATCCATTATCTGTTGCTGCTTACCTACATCAAACTTAATGGAGTTGGGTATTTATATTATATCGTTCCATTTGCTTTGTGTAATTAAAATTTATACGATTATCATAAATGATTAAGAGATTATAAGCCAAGTTTTAATTGACTTTTTTTTCCATTTTTATTATTTCTCAATATTTCCAGCTTATGCATTGCACGCTCGACCAAAAATATATGCCTAGACGAATGCCAGTTTTCAAAAAGGCATGTGCAAAAATACGTCAAGCAAAATGCGTGGATGCATGCCATTTCATAATTGTTTCATAAATTAATCTTAGGTAAATCCACACGTATTATATAGACAATAGAGCTTTGGTTTACCGCATTATTGTGTAAAACTGGTAAAAATAAATGAATGAAAAATTCATTCATTATGACGAGGATTAATCTTGCTACCACAAAACTAATGATAATAACTTGAGGATTTGTAAATATGTTCGCCTGCACGTGTACGAAGAAATGAAAAACTAACATCATTGCTCTGCTGGAGCAGCATGCGTAAACATGTACTATAATTATTACAAGGAAAGGTTACCAAAAATTTCTTTAATCTCATCAGCGGTTGGATAAGGTTGGTTGGAGTTTATTATCATGTATGTTTTTAAAACAATTTTACTTAAAACCATGTTCCAGTCTGATTTGGAGTTTGTTTAAAAATATGCAGACGTACGAGTTTTGTTAATATTTGTGGATTTGATTTTGATTGTTAGTGGTTTATATTCATAAAAACATCAAAGTCTTATTGTGGCTACAACTAGCCAATTTATTCTCCTTCTTCATTATATTTTTGTTTGTTTGTTGATAAATATTAAATATTAGTTTGATGTAAATAGAAATACATATATAGGTATGTATGTACGTATACGTATTACACAACAAACTACAAACTGATTTCGTGACTTTTTGCGTCAATAATGGCATCGTTTTACTGGTTTGGTATGATGCTATTACATTAATCGTCTTGGTACTATCCCTTGTTCATTGTTCCGAGGAAGCTAAGAATGATATGAATGCTGTAGATTAATAGAATTCTGTTGTTTTTTTTTGAGCTGACCATTATCTTAAATTGCACTTGCCTTCTTGACAATGTGGTGTTATTCATGTATGCTTTGTCATTTAATAGTTTCATCATAACAGCAAATTACCCTAGTGTCTTGAGGAATGCAGTTAGGAAGTTGCGCGAGTAATTTTGTTCCGAAGCCCTCTACAAAAATGAGAGCGTAATTTATTTATAGCTGAAAAATGATTTTCTTAAACTAACAGCACTCAATTTGACCTGATGGACAGGCGGTGGTGTTACAGACAGGAAGAATTTGAATAAGTGACTGATGAGTAAGTGAGTTTTACCTATGACGTGTTATTTCCGTGTCCAACGGATATATATAAGTTGGTATCATATATATAGGTACTTTACTTTATATAATATTGTGTGGTTTTACAAGTGATTAATATATGAAACAAGTTTTGTTTCCTCTTTTATCATAAAAAAAATAAATAAGTCCAACCGGATGGCGACATACGGTTTATGCGAAAAGATATACACAACAATCCTTTCTCAATAAAAAGTTCGTACATACAATGAGAAATCATATGGCATTATAATAAATAATAATAAAATAATAAATAAGTTAAAAAGTATTTGTTGTTGTTTTTCTTTGAAAAAAAAAACGAATTGAACAGTTAATAAAAATATATATTATTATTTTTAGTTTAATTATTATTTAATTATTCTCCTTTAATCCTGATGTTGCCATTCATATCCATCTGCTGTAACTCTTTTGTACTCTTCTTTTGCTGCTGTTGTATCCTGGATTGTTTTGCTTTTTGCTTTCTTCCAGCCTTGATGACCGAGTCGTAGAAGAGCTTACCGAAAAGGAGGATAAAGCTGCCATAAACTAAGCTAAATACTTGAATACTGATGGGGTAACGTATACAGCCTTGACCCGTTTCTGCAATATTACACAAAACAGGATTTAATATTTAAAAAATCATGTCAACTCTTGAGATTAAGGTTGATTTTTCAGAAAACAAATATGAGTCTAGTGTCGATAACCAAATGTTTTTCTGGATGCCTAATTTTTTGCGAGAAGATATATAATATGCTATTTATTAATGTAATTTTTTTATCATAAAATTTTTATGTATTCAAACTTACTTTGCCAATACATTGTGAGAACGTTGATGAAAAATCCCAAAATCATTTGTACCAGTTGAAGGGTAGTAATGAAATTGGCGATTTTGGAAGGGATGTTGACTCCAATAACCTGTTTCGTTTTTAAAAAAATATTAATAATAATTTGTAAATGTGTTTAAAGTAAATGACAGCGAAGGCATATATTTAAAAAAAGAAACCCGGGGACAATAATTCATGGGCATTCTCACCTTAAACGCAAAGTACGGGTACATGAGCGAATGAACTCCATAATTTAGGACTGTATACCATCTTGCAATAGGTTCCACAAGAGGGGCTGTCACAAAACAAAAAGCAAAAAACAAGATTGTAATTTTCAACCTGAACCATTACGACAGAAAGTTAAACTAATTGAAAACAGGAATTAGTGTTTACCCAGCACCCAAACCACAGTCATTGTCACCAAATGATGATACCACTGCAAGAAGATCAGCGGCCTTTTCCTGAGCACAATAAATACGGTATCCCCCAACTCCCAAAACTTGCTCAAAATGAACATGAGCGTCCAATAAGCTGTCGGTATGTTTGTCTCCTTTTTGGCACACACACTCGTATGGAAACCGTCTTCCAAAGATAACACCCGAATGAACCCAGGTAAGCATCTCACCAGTCCCATTATCGAAAACACACCCAAAGAAAAATTCCACAGGAATAAAGGCCATTTCAGCTCAAAGGGTTCACGGTCGCGCATAAATCTTTGGAGACTAAAAATTAGGACTATGTAAATGGCTCCTGCGTACAGAGCCCAGTACCACTTGTCGACCACTAAATCGTACCAGTAGAACAGGTCAACTTCCTCGAAAGGAAATGTGAAAATTGTGTAAGGGTCTTCGGTGTACTCCCAACCAAAGGGATGCTTGTTCACCACATTTTCTACGTATTCCCGACTCGGCATTTTTGTAGCTAACTTCACTCGACACTTTGATATTACAAACAAATCAGTCTAGTACCAACCAGGTACAAAGTTGTACTGCCCTTGTCTCTGCCGGTTCGTTTTTAGCTGGTTGCAAATAAGTAAAAAGTATATAGCTGCCTAATTGGAAGGAAAAGAGGATGTTGATTATTTATCACAGAGGGGACGAAACAACGTTATGGCAAATGGCATACAGCTATTTTTATTGTGGGAAAAATAGGTTGCCGTCATTAATCTCGCTTGTTTGCATGCAAATATTTACAGCACAAGAAACCACGACACGAGAAAATAAAGAAAAATAGTATATTAGTTTTTATATCAACTCAAAATAGGGTGTCACATAACTACTACACACTACACCGACTCCCCCGCAATATATTTTTCTTCCTCAGAAATCCAGTTTTTAAAAGGTTCACGCACTGCCTTGTATAAAACACTAATCGCACTGGTCCACTTTTACTAAAGTTCTTCAAAATTCAGTTTTTGAGAAACTTATGACTTTTGGCGAAAAAAAAACGTTTAGATTCCATCCACGTTGTCTAGAGTGCAGTCGTCAAAATCTATTCGTTATTACCATCACACAAAGAGCAAATTGGGTTACCAAAAAGATAACGCAAGGGATTTTGGTGGTGATTAAAATGTTGATGTTGAAATTCCACAGAAAATAAAAATATTAGTTTGCCAAGTGGACCTGCTAATTTTTTTGGTTGATCTTCACTGTTCAACAGTCATCATCAAAGTCATCCTACAAATAGGTAATCATTGCCATAAAAAGCAAAATAGGATTCATTTCATTCATATGATCATCATAGGGATCTTCTGATGTGTCATGTGGGATTTTTTGTACCTACGTTAAACGTTATACCATTTAAATAGCTCATCATCACTATATTATGTACACAGATTGCGTTATAAAAACAAAACCACCTTGATCCCTCCACCATCTCAGCCTTATCATCATCATCATCATCATCATGATCAGGGGCTGCTGGTGCATTGCAATTTGCAAATCAAGTGTCGTTTCCTAAAAAAGAATTGCTTCTGTTAGTTGGGGAGCTACAATTACAATATATTGCTAGTACCTACTACCTACTTACGTTACACTTTTTTTTCTTGCAAAGGCGCATTTCTTTTTTTATTTTGTTGGTCGTGTCCTGCTAAGGCCTTTACCCTTTTGGTGGTGGTGGTGATGCTGATGCTATGCTGCCGCTTTGTCGTCGACTCGACATGATTACGATTACCGTGTCAAGGGATAACCTACTATTCTTGTGCTTTGGTTTTCCTATGTACGCATAACATTTCCCAAACAATAATTTGTACTATGCGTGGTAACGCGGTAATGAAGGACCTACATAAACAAGCAACAAGCATTATGTTTTAATATTGTACATAAAATAGACTGGCAGACCCAATCCTTCCAACAAAAAAATACAAACAAAATACAAAAAAATGAGTTGCTGAACAAGATGAAGAGAACATTAAATTCTGTACACATTCCTGTGCATTTATCATCATCACCATCATCATCATCACCGCAGTGTGCCTTTATGTAAGCCTTTGCGTTTAATTAATCGCAGTGTAACAAGTATTTATATTCCTGCACAGACATATCACTACCATCCCCAACACCAACACAACAAATAGAATTTACTTCAACTTACAAGTTTTATTGCATCTTAGCCAAAAAATAATAATATTGTTTTGAAATTTTGTTTGAATGCGCTGACTCTGGCTGTTACGCCAATTTGTCGCGATGCAATATTATTATGAGGTTGGATTAATAGTTCCTTTTTTTGCATGAATTTTAAATGAACGCAAAAAAAAAGAAGTGTAAAGTCAGTAAAGTGCATATCATGTTTTTACATGATAAATTGCGTGTGCATGCTTCATTGCAAGAGAGTATTCATATAAAAATAATAATATTGTGGGCAAGTATTTTTGTTAAATGGACTCCTTTGTTTTTGCTTACTTCATAATATGAACTTATGGTCATTATCATCATGTTGAGGCTATTGGGGTGATTCATTTTGCAGACCAGCAGCAACACAGCAGCAGCAAACAGAGTGCATTTATTATATGGTTGATCATTGTTCAATTTCATTTTCGTTTGTGGCTCATAGTCAAGAAGAGGAATTTAAAAATAAAATAAAAATTAGGGAAGGCGAACGAGGATGACAAGTAAACTTGTTTTCTGCTCTGCTCTGCTGCTGGTCTGCACCACTGTCGTTGCTGTTGTTATTGTTGTTGTTGTTGTTACAGCACACATCCCACAAGTCATGATCATCAACATTCAAATCAGCATCAAAATAATGCACATTTATACTACCTTGATTATTATGTGCTTATGTAAAAGGGGATAGTAGTAAAGTTGTGTCTATGTAGCATGTTCCTTGAGAACTACGGAAAGTATAAAGATATATTTATTTATGCAGTAGGTAGGTATACGTACACTCAACAAAAATTGCATAACAATTTTATACAACATCTAAAAATGCAGTACACGTTAGTACACCTCTTATTCTGCTCACACACACATGAGAAGGAAGAGACGGTCAGGTTCTTCATGATACAAGATACAACACATGATAATATGATAAAATGGAAAAAAGATGACTATATAATACACCTATAAAACTTCAAGAATAGAGTCAATTAACTACAGATAAATATCACATTTTTTTCATCATCACAACCATTTTTCTGCTTATTTGAAGTAGTCCAGAAAATTGCAAAGTATGCGGTATTAGTAATAATTTCAATGTAAATTTATATTATATGATTCACAGTTGTTTCTACAAAATTCCGAATAAAATCTGGTTTAACTTCCGGTCTTGCTTCGCTTACGACGACGACCGTCATTTTCATTCTTTCTCATTCTCACTTCATAGTGCAATGCAATAAAAATGTACGACATGTAATAAATAAATAGACAAAACAACAACACAATGAAAAGGAACAATCCTTGCAAGCTGCAATTTATAGCAGCTCTACAGAAATATATGTATTTATCAACAAAGGAAACCTTTTACGCTTCTCTGCTCTCATTATTCCCGTTGGACGTTGCGCTATTTTCCTCTCTACAATATATCTATTCTCTTGCTTTGCTTACTTGTTGGAATGGAAGTATCCTTTATAACTTATATCGTCATATAATATTCGTCATACCCTTTTTTTCTTGCTTTTGGTACTATTAACCTTGCCACTTGAAACCATGGCCTGATTTGATTCTTTTCATTTTTGGCTTAAATTTCTCGTAGCATCATCATCGTCATCATATCCATCATCATTATTATTACCTTTGTAAGTCGAACATGTAAAATGGGTAATAACTTTTATTTTTCATCAGAAAATTATGATCACAAGCGGTATAATTACCTTTGGTATTAATGAGCTAGGTATTTATATGGAATTAACGTACCTATTAGACAGTATTATGAGTGCATGCATAAAATATGCATTCTTTGGGAAAATTATTTGTAAACTTTGTGGGAAATCAAAAAACAAAGGTATAATTTCAAGAATCCTTACACTTGCGCAAAATGACGCTCATCCATATTAATATACCGAATTGCATGCTGAATTGAAATGGACTTGAGCTACAAACCCGCTGCCGCTGCACACACTTTTTCTGGACTTTGACTTTTAAAATGTAATGATGGCTTTTAAAAAAACTCGTTCGAACTTACTTTTTTTTGCTTTTTATATATAATCAAAGTATTTCCGTTGTGATGCAATATGTCATGGATTCACTTAACTTCTTGGACGAGATCTGTGAACCTTCATTTGGTCTGCATGTTTCAAATGAAAATAATTAATATATCCAAGAGATAAACAACATTTTTGTGCGTCTAATTTTGTGTTGTTTGGGGTTGCATGTTATTATGTTTTTTTTTCTTATGAACGTTCCCATTACATACCGGAGCATATATAACCAGCAGAGGAGAATAAATTGATATTGAAATGTTACACGATAATTTATTTTTTTGCTACTTTAATTTCCCCCAATCATTCATTTGATTGAATGAGTGGAAAACATTGCGTAATAAATTAGTATTGCGCACCCCAAGTAAAAATAATACAACATCACAATTTAACGAATTTATCAAAGATTTTGAATTTTTTTAGTCTATTTTCTTTCCTTTCTTTCCACTCTTTATCACAGAATTGTAAAACAGTTTTCCAAACAAAATGAGGAAAGAGCCGTATACAAATCCAAATAGTTGAATACTGATTGGGTATCGCATGCAAGCATGGCCGGTTTCTAAAAATAAATTTAAAATGACAAATAATATGTCGCATTGCAAGATAAAAAAATATACATTTTTTTTAAAGTACTTACGTTGATAATACATTGAAGTCATGTTGACAGTGAAGCCAATAACCATTTGTGCAAATTGGAGGGTTGTAATAAAATTGGCGAATTTAAGTGGAATCTTATATCCAAGCGCCCTTGCCGCAAAATAAGGGTACATGAGAGAGTGGACACCGTAGTTCAAAACGGTGTACCATCTAGCAATAGGCTCGACCAAAGGGGCTGCCCAAGGAGAAATATATATTTTTTAAATGTTTACATATTTGACAATAATTTTTTTAAATGACGTATGCAATTTTTTGGTCAAAATCCTTTTTAAAAAATTATTTATTTTTAACCTAGAATCCAAACCACACTCATGGTCACCAAATGATGATACCACTGCAAAAATATGAGTGGCCTTTTCCTGAGCACAATAAATGTTGTATCCCCCAGCTCCCAGAACTTGCTCAAAATGAACATGAGCGTCCAGAACGCGGTCGGAATATCCAATCCTTTTTTGGTGCAAATACTATCATAGAACCCGTTGGGTTGGGAAAGTACGACCAACAACCCGGGTAACGTGCGGACAAAGCCAACAATAGAAAATACACCCAACACAAAATTCCACAAAAATAGTGGAAATTTCAATTCCATCGCTGGCCTATTTTTCATATAAGCTTGGATCCCAAATACGGTCACTATGTAAAGGGCACCCGCGTACATGGCTACTTCCCAGTTTGACCCTACAAGGTCATGCCAGTAGAGGAGATCGATTTCTTCAAACGAGAAGCTGTGCACAGAGTGGGGATCACGGTAAGTCCAGCCCAAGGGCTTATTTTGGATAACATGATTGATATAGTCGGCGTTCGGCATTTTTTTGGGAAAAAAATATCGGAGAGAGAAATAAAAACTTTAATTTGGTTTCTTTTAAACTAAACAATTTTGTTATTTTGTTTTTATTCCAAAATATTTTTTTCTTATGCAACACCATCCACCACTGTTTGCTAACTGGACCATTGGTTGATAATTGACTAATTCAGTAAATAAAAAGGATACCAGGCAGACGAAGATGAATGATAAAACTTTCCTGATAAGTTAGAAAACAAATGAGCGTGCTTTTCAAAGGAAAAAAAAGTTGTCGTGAGAATTTTCTCACAATGAGCCATAATCATTTATCCACCTCTTGCCTGTTAGCTTGCTGTTGCTGCTGCTGGTGAAATGATGAATATGATGGTAACTGTAAAAACTGGTTAAAAAATTATATTGCATTCCTAATATCCTAATTACTTATTATTGCGTGGGTGGGAGAGTGAAGTTGTTATGATAATATGTACATTCATCTTTTTGTGTTTTTCATAGAATCTCTAAAACTTCTGGTGTAATTATTAACATTAGGTATTTCTTTACAGTTTTTTCCCTTTTTCAATGGAACAATTGATTCATTGTCATATGTACGCCGTATGTCAATAAAAATCTTTGAATCACAAGCAACAAACAAAGCAATTATACAGGTACATAATTTATCGTAATTGCTCGTCAATAAAAAAAGGTAACATGCAAAATTTTAGTACAAAAAATTCATAAAAGTGAGAGAAAAATCGTTCTGCTTGTTTTTGTTCAGAAAACATATTTGTGGCAAGTTTTAATTTTGTATTCGTTTTTAGACCTTTTTCAACAATAACAGAAATGGTAACAAAACTAGTTTAATAATTACACTGGTTTAAAAATTACAAAAATAAATTATCACTAAAAATTCTCTGCTAAAATAAGAAACAATATTAAACATTTTTTTAGTACAAAAAATATAATGTTAGCTCACTAGCAAGTAAATATCATGATCTTAGGTTAAGTGACAACGAGTTTCGTGTATATAAAAAAATCAGTATTTTTGTTGCATATGTCACGGAAAGGCAGGCTAAGACTAACGCCAACAAGTAAAAAGTAAAATAATAAAGATGTATACAATAGTTATGAAATAAAAAAAGCCCCACCAGCAAAAAAAAACTTACAAATAATTTNATAAAAAAAGCCCCACCAGCAAAAAAAAACTTACAAATAATTTGTGAAACAGTCAACAATTAAGTAAATAGCAACAGATACTACTGGATTCCAGGAATAAGAAGTTCAAAAGTTACAAAAATAAATAACATTTTGTTTGAAACAAGTTAAAATTTCTTAAAACGAGCTTAAAAAATTATCATTATATTTGCGTTTTATTGTGTTGTCCTTAAAAATTATAGAACTGACCCCTCAATAAAATCAATCTTATTTGTTTTAGTTTGTTTTGTGTAGGTATAAATGCAATGTACAAGTGACAGTGACAAGGTGTTCAAAAAAATAACAAAAAGTGTAAATGAAAAAAAGTATAACAAAATAATAAACTGTAAAAAAAGCGTAAAAAAAAGTATTTTCACAATAAAAAATAGAATAATACAAAATTATTTGACACGGCGCTGTCTTAAATATTTTTTTAAAATGGGTGTGTATGTATAATTAGTTATTTTTGTCTATTCCACTTTTTTGGATTTTGTAAAACCACCGCCCATCTTGTCCTTTTTTATCCTTCCACATTTCACAACAGAGTCGTAGAACAGCTTTCCAAACAAAAGGATAAATGAGCCATAGACGATCGTGAAGACTTTGATGCTGAAATCAGTTCGGGAACAGTCCTCACCAATTCCTACACACAAATAAACAAAAATAATAAAGTTATTTAAATAAAAATGTTATGAAATTAATTATTGGAGAAAATTAAGCGTTTTTTAATGATGTATTTTATAAATTTGGTCTCACGTTTGTAGTACATTGAAGCCATATTGACACCAAAACCCATGATCATCTGTGCCAACTGAAGAGTTGTGATCACGTTAGCTACCTTGGTTGGAATTGTGTATCCGATGGTCTATAATAAAATGTATTTAAAGCATGAAATGAGCACAAATTATTATTTTATTATACCAGATGTTTTTTTTTAAATAGTTTTAATTTTCTCACCTTAAAAGCAAAGTAAGGATACATCATCGAATGAACCCCATAATTGAGCACCATGTACCATCTCGCAATGGGTTCCACCAGTGGTCCTAATATCCAAACTGAAGACATGGTAACAATATCGCTTCCCACTTTTGAGCAAATACTCTGGTAAAATCCATGAGGCATCTGGAGAACAGCTATAAATCCTGGAAGTGTGCGGGCAAATCCGAGGATGGAAAAGATGCCAAGAGTAAAGTTCCAGGTGAAGAGGGCCCATTTGAGCTGAAATGCTGGGCGATCACGCATCCATCTTTGGATGCCAAAAATGGAGAGGAGGTAGACGATGGTAGCGTACATGGCCCATTCCCAGTGGTTTCCTACTAGCTCGTGCCAGTAGTAGAGGTCGACTTCTTCGAAGCCAAACGAGTATATTGAGTCACGTTCCAGGTAGGTCCAGCCAAATGGGTTTTTGCTCATGCGCTCAAAGTAGTCACTGAACAGTAAAAATTTTTTTTAAATCTTGTTAATTAAAATAAATATGGATTTTTAAACAGGTAATAATTAATTTACTCTATTTTCTTACCCTGTGAAATTTTCAACCGTCAGATTCATCAACCGGGCACCAACTAAATTTTGCTTTTCCATTTTCTGATTTGTTTTTTTGCAATCACTTGTTTTAAATTTACTTTTAACTTTTCAAAAAATTATTGTTTTTATTCTAATTTTTTTTAGTTTTTTTTTTCAAACACAAAATTTACTATAAAAATTCATTACAAAAATACTGGATCAAATAATTTTTTTCCTGTTTTCTTACACTAACCTATACATACAGAGAGAAAAAAATCCCACCAAAAAAATTTATCCCCCAGCAGAAACCACCAGCAGCATGGCAGCACTCTCTAAATCGCATACTAACCCTTTCGAAAAAAATATAATTATTTTATATGCTAAAGTGAATGAATACCCTCTCTGTATTTCTATTTCTGCCATTCACTCACTACTCTCGTCAATACGTTTATTGATATCGTGTCATCGTCAGTCAACCGCTCACTTGACTTTAAAAGTTATTATTATTTTATAAAAGTATATATATTTAGGATGGGTTTGGGTATTTGACCGAGTATTGACTATTTTTTTCGTCTGCTCAAAAAACCCCATATCTCAACAATGCGTGATTGTTACTTTTAAACACAAGCTGACTTGTTCAAAGCCACACACTCACACACACTCTCATACATTCATACAAACACACACAAGTTTTAAAATGTGAAACAAGTAATGTGTCTGACTGACTACGTCTCTCTCAAGGAAAAAATATTTAATCCTTTCCTTCTTCCTTCCCATATTTCAAAAACTTTTCGTCTATACTGTCCTGTGTAATAACCGTAAAATATGATTTTTTTTGTGTTTACAGCGAGCGTACAGTCAAAGTAAATAGTACAGTAACAATTGTAACACAAGCCGAAATATTATTGTGAGCATATATCTCATGATATTAATTTTTTCTTCTGTGTATTAAATTAACGCGAGAGGCGACTGAACTGACTACTGAAAGAAAACAGAGAACAGAGACACGCATTCTTATTGTTGTGAAACGAATGATATATAAACAATGTCATTGTCAAAAGGAAAAAAGGGTTTATGGGTTTTTTTGATTCTTTTTCAAGAGGAACACGAAAGGAAAGGAAGAAGATGTCATTATATGCGTGTATTGTGGTATACCAGTAGCGTACTCAGTACACACACAAACGCATGCACGCAAACTAAAGTTAACTAAATGCAATAAGAGTTTCGTTGCGGTCTACGTCTCTGTCATTTAGTCATTTTTGCGTCGTCGTCGTCGTCGTCGTGTCGAGAGAAATAGAATGCGGTGCGGTGTTAATGATGATGATGATGATGAAAAATGGGACTGATACAGGAAGATAGGTAAAGTAGGTAGATATATTTGTGTTCAATGTAAGTGTTTGTCTGTGTGTCTGTGTAGTACGCGGATTTATTGTGAAGAGCTAATTCATCATAAAAATCATGATCATCATCATCGTTTTTTGGTCATTTAAACACGTGCATAAAATGCATTTGTATGAATGTGCATGTGTATAGGTACATATATGTGCATGCCATCGTCGTCGTCGTCGTGATTTGAAACACCAAAAAAAAAATGAACAAGAAGGAAGTTAGCAAGCTTGGCATTCATCTCCGCTGCTCTCTGCTTCAAAAATCATCTTAAATATGGGGACGTTCATAAATCACCTCATCTCATAAATATTCCTCTTCTATCACAGGAAGTATTGCTTAGGCATCTACAAAAACATGTAAATTATCGGGGTACCCTGAGAGGACCAATGACACCAATGATATGATGAGTGTAAGGTATGATAGAAGGTCATATTTGATGAACCTTCCCATTCAAATATGATGTATGCATTGTTAAATTGAGAGAGAAAAAGAAAAGGGTTCTCTGTTGTCTCATCATGAGCCTCATGTCTGTTTGTTAATATAATAATAATACTGAAAATGCTATTGACCGTTGCGATTGTAATACATTGCAGGTATGCGGGACGCAAGATGAGATATTTTATGAATGAAAGAATGAATTCATATCATCATCATCATCATAAAATCATATAACATAACTGGATGGGTGCATATAAAAACATTATTAATGGGAAAGACATTGTAGCTCAAAACTGAAGACAAAAAATTGAAAATTTGTACATAGGTAATAGTGCATAAGTGCATATCATGAATGACAATGTACTGCATTGTTTTATGATTACCTACATATATGTATATGTTGCTTCAAATGTAAGCATAATGTATGAAATGAATGCACAGTTATTGTTATTGGTAAAGAGAAGGAAAAAAAAGAGAAGAAGATGAAAATGGGCTGAGGATGATGATGCCGTTTCTTGCTGCTGCTGCTGCTGCTGCTGTTCCTTTTAAGATGATATATGTTTTGTACTCACGTAGGTATATACACAATTAATATCATTATTTGTTAAATTAGCTCGTAATTTGATTCTAGTGATGATAACGAAGTACATGAAAGTTTCCATTTCGCTGCATCTTTTTTTTTCTTCTTCTGCGACGACTGTGCATCTCGGTACATGTCCCTTTTTAAGTAAACTCTGTGTTTGTTGGGAGAGTATGGGCTTGGCACGTTGTTTGCACATTATGATGAATGATGACTTACCCAATTTTGTAATTTTTTGTTTAAAAAAATTGCATGCTCCCATTGTATTTATGCTCACAAATTATTGAAACGAAAAATGTATAAACTAATTAACTGACGAACATCATCATGAGAAGAAAAAAAAGAGTGAAATGCTTGAATCATTTTTGAGAGCGAGAGTCACAGTCATTAATTTAATTTTTTTACATAAGCATTTTTGAATTTGTATAATTTATTAACTATTATTGCATTTTTACTGAAAAAAATTAAAAAATACACAGTTTACACATTTACATTACTTTTCACATTCGTGAGTAACAATTAAAACTAAAAGCGTCTTAAATGCTCGTAAATACTCTCAGTTCCGAGAGGTCTTCCCTGAGCCAATTCCTTTGGAACATTTTCACTGGCAGCTGTACGACTGGCATCTTCACTTCCACCACCTCCTTCGTATCCACCTGCGTAACCACCCACAACTTGCTGGGACATTGCTTTTGCTTGTTCCGTGGTAGATGGAGGTGGCGGTGATACTGAATCTCCATATCCTCCTGTTCCACTATCACCTCCTCCTCCTCCATCATAGCCACCCAAAGGTTCTCCCATGGGCACCTCATTGCAGCATGTACAGTAATAAGGTTTTGTTCTGGATAGCAACGGAACCGCAACCGGAAGGAAACTCAGAGTGCACTTGAAACTTTGCTGGCCGTAGGGACATTTACATCGAGACTTTTTCTCGGACACGTTTTCACATCTGGCGTTGAGGAGACCTGAGAGGCGAATCCGATTTGGGGGGCATTTCATTTTGCATTGGCACCGGAAAAGAAGAAAGGGGAAGCCGGTTAAACTATCTCGCCAGTTGAAGGTGCAGCCGTTGCTGTCTCCATCCTTCTCCATTTCCTCCTTTTCTTTTTGTGTGGGTGGAACTCGACGCCATACACCACCTCCAGGGCCGGCGTCACACGTTTTCTCGCATGTGTTAACTCCAGTGGGGATAAAGGAAGGAAAACGAGTTTTTGGGATAAATGGGATTTTTGATAGGATTGGAAGGCTGCCAAGACCTGCGGCGCAAGGTTGGTCTGAATTCAGTCTGGATAGGAGACGAAATGGGCTTCTGCCTTTGCCACCACCTCCACCAAAGGGATTTCTGAATAGACCTCCACCTCCAAAGAGACCACCTCCCCCTGAAGATGACGCTTCTTTTCCTTTCTGTCCACCACTACTCCATCCACCACATCCCATGTTTCCTCCGTTATTTTGATTCCATCCATTATTCTGATTCCCTCCGTTATTCTGATTCCCTCCGTTATTCTGACTCCCTCCGTTATTCTGACTCCCTCCGTTATTCTGACTCCCTCCGTTATTCTGACTCCCTCCGTTATTCTGATTCCCTCCGTCATTCTGATTCCCTCCATTATTGTTGTTGTTGTCGTTCCCTCCTCCTTTCCCCGGAAAGTCTGGAAATATCACTTTACCCCCACCACCACTGTTACCACCACCTCCAGTATTCTTTGAACCCAATAATCCGCTCCCTCCAAATAATCCACCACCACCTCCTCCTCCTCCACCAAAAGCTCCCCTAAATAAACCACCCCCACCTCCTCTTTTTCCTTTGCCTCCTCCCAGCGTTAATCCTGGAAGAAATCCCCGAATAATTCCAAACGTTTCTGCTGTGCCTTCTTCAATTGTTCCATTTGATTGGAAAGACATTGACATTGCACTTCCACTACCACCACCACTACTGTCATCGCCACCTCCGCTCCCTGCATCAATACTGGTACTGCTACTACCACTAATGCTTGTCACCTCATCCAACATGAACACTTCTGTGGCTGGAATGATTTCCCCATCCGAGTCATTTCTTCTTCTATTTTCCCACCGATAAGGATAGCGATGATGATGATGGTTTCGATGATTTTGATGATCTCGGTTCCTGTGTCTGGGTCTCCTTTGACACTCAACGCCTTCAGGCGAGAAAATTAGCACCTTCAAAAAAGTTATAAAACCAAACCCAATTAAATTTATACTTCACAATCATAGAAAACTCATTTAAAATCGTTACACAATATATATATTTAAAGTTAGTTTTTTGTACCAAAATCAATCCGAAGAAAATTTGACCAGAATAAGAGCATTTTATTTTTATCTGAAGTAGATTCATTTTTACCACAATTTTTTTTGTACTTTTTTGTATTAAAAAAATCTCTGCTGCTGTTTAACCAGCAACAAAGTCAAAACTCAACTAACAGTACTTATCAGTCAAGATGATTTCAAGCCAGAAGAAAGTGTACAAAATATTTTATTGATTATGTCACAGTAAAATTGGGTTAAATATTGTATAGACGCCTGCCATACAAAAAATACAAAAAATTGAGTTCCCTTTTAAAATAATAAAATTCCATTTCCTTTTCTTCTTTCCGTTACCTAACACCAACTTTAAAGACTTACCCAATCAACTGCAGGACGATTGTCACCCACTTTTTCCTCATCATTATCAGCATTTGCCATCGTTCACCAACAACTTCCGCCTGATGATCATAACAATCTGAAGATCACACACTGTGCTTTCTTCTTCGTTGCCAACAGTTTAAAATCCAAAATGAGTTTATTGTGGCTTTAGTTTGTCAGTTATTAGTCCCTTCGTCTGGCTGTGTGACAAACCAGTAGTAGTAATTAAGTTACCACGACCTCAGATGATATAATGCACAGCACTCCTTACGTTCAATATTACATATGATTGATATATGATATAATTTAATACAATTCAAATGTATCGATTGTTCTTGTTTTTTTTTGAACGTTTGATTTTATGCACCTCCAATTTTTGTTTAAAAAATGAAAGACAGGTGTTGTGCAAAGTGATTTGATTAGTTTGCCCATTTTGTAAACGGTAAGGTATTGGCAAGCATGCCAAAAACAATATGAAGTGTCGTGGCATATGTGGGTGGCTTACGTCTTTGCAGTCATTATTATGGGAGCCCATTTTTTTTAAATACATAATACTCTCATAATGTCACTTCGTGTATTCATTTATTTTTATTTCATGAGTTTAATTACAGTCGTGTATCGTGGATTATAATGTAGAGTAGTAGCAATAATATTTTTCAGACATTTATTTCAAAAAAGATTGGAATTCAACACTACATTTGGGAAATTTGTTGGGTACTGTTAACAGTTTCGATGGCGGTTGCAATAGTGGCTGGGTCGGTGGTAGGCAAAGCCTCAAATCCTTTCGGCAGTCCACTGGCCAGGCAAATTACCAAAGGCCAGTAGATAAAGTTGATGAGAAAGAAGAAAAAAGGTAGATGCTTTTTAGCTGGCTTGAGACATTTACTGAAAATAGATGGAAACGTTATAAAATCTTCAACATAAAAACAATAAAAATTTTGGGGTAGGGCCCCTTCTAATTGATAAATATAAATTGTGTAGGTACATAATATATGTAACTTACAAATACATAAATCTGTGACATCCACCAAGCTTTCGTATAAAAGTTTCTTGTTCGCTTTCAAGTTCAGTGTCAGTTTGCCCCGGTTTTTGTGTAGGCTTGACTGGTCTTGCAGTGGTGGACATTTCCAAATCCCCGTTAGGATAATTATTACCATCATTATTCATCATGTTACGTTTTGCCAGGCAAGAGTACCAATACATCAAAATATTAGCTGCAAAAAATAGTCAATTTAAAACATTTCAATAAAAATAAGTTAAATCGTTTTATTTTAGTTTCTATTGAACGGCCACGGCCATCCCATGCAATTAGGTCACCCAACTTACTGAAAAATGCCTGAAATATAAAGCCAACTCCAATTGCAAAATAATGTTCTAGCACAGTCACCTCCCCTTGTTCACCCCGGGGGACATCTTGCCAAAAAATAGAGGTGATCACCAAAACGCACAACAGCTGTACAAACATGCATAAAAAATTAAAATATTTATCGAAAACATTGCTCTTTAAAAAAAAGTTATACAAATTTATTTCTTACAATTCCCAAACTACTTCCAATCCTAATTGAAAACGGGATCGCAGAGAGCATCGTGAAGAAACTTAGAGAAACCAACATGATCACTGGAGTGTACATTTGGTTAACAATTCGCATAGCTGAAGTTCTCTCAACCCAAAAATATACCACTGTACCTGTTGCCAAAGGCACCTCAAGATAACCTTTCACACGGAACTGGAATGCTTCCAATTTGGTCCCACTTGAAAACACTGGAAATATTTCTCCAGTCCCCTTGACACCCGGAGACTTGCCCATGGCTACCGTACAAAGATGACTGTCAAAAGGATACAAGAGATAGATCATCTTGCAGGGAATCGTGACCTTCACTTTGGTACTGATGCCACCTACATCTTCAGTGATGCTAATATTTGTACTGCTTATCGTCTCATAGGACTTTGCATTTTGGATAAGCAGTCCAGCTTCAACTGCCTCGGTGCCGGGGGTGGTACTTCCTCTTGAAATTTCTAATATCAGCTGGGCTTCTCGTTGGGTTTCGTCAAAAGTCAATAATTCCACAAATTTTACAATCGTTGATCCATCCAAAAGATTTGGAGGTCTTTTAGTTGTTGTGGTGGTGTTTGAGGCTTTTTTAATTGAACCCCCATGACCAAATGCGGAGTTTGGAAGGTGAAGTGTGAATATGGAAATTAAAACGATACTCCAAACGGAGGACTTAATGGTGATCATCACTATTTTAAAAATTTAAATTTAATTAAAAAAATATATTTGACCACTGGACAAACTTGATTCACAATGAGTATTCCAGGATTTGATTTGAATTCATCGCAAAAATCCAAGCCCCTCTCAAACTCCAAATCATCGTCTAAATACCTATAAAAAAGTCGTACCTAAAATGACCGACGTCATTAAACGAAATTATTATGCAATTTTTGTAACAATGAAATCTCATTCGTCATTGTGCATACTGACCATCGAAACAACCAAGCAGCTACTTTACAAAAGTCAAAGGGATAACTAGCAACACTTAATGTTAAATTGGTTTTTTGAGAGTATGACAATGCAGCATTTTTGCAACATTATGTGGAATATGATCATTCTTAAAGCTCTGCATCAAGCATGTGTACAATTAAATGTATGTATTATTTCAGTACATCTGTGATGACAGGAGAAAAATCGACTCTATATGATTTTTTTAACGCATTGGAGTGGACACTGAGCAATGAATACTAATTAACCTGTCATGCGTTTTAATTATTGTAATTTTTTATCGGTTTCATAACATGAGCAAAAGTCGACTTCGAATCGAAAGAAGA
This sequence comes from Zhuqinia jingwanae, assembly GCA_027744095.1. NCBI lineage: Eukaryota > Metazoa > Arthropoda > Collembola > Entomobryomorpha > Paronellidae > Zhuqinia > Zhuqinia jingwanae. The sequence continues at coordinate 2,264 of JAHZNC010002066.1, read as the reverse complement.
ATCTGTTGTTGTTATTATTACATACCAGAGACTATCAACTATATATACTTGAATAGACCCATCATGTCATTATTGTGTAAGTACTGTAAAAAGCGAGTAGTTCTTTATAATTATTTAAAGGAGGATGAGTGGAATAAATATCAATATTATAGGTTTACACATAAGTATATATATAACACATTTATTTGGTCATTATTGCAGTAGCCAGCTATGTAATTCAACTGAAGCATTTTTATTTGTAAGGAAATTCAAAACACTAAAGTCAGCTTTGTGCATGAAATCAGTAGAAAAAAAGTAATCACTTTTTTATGGAAAAAAAGAAGCAAAGTCACTAGCTTTTAGAGTGGAAAGGAGCACGGACATTGATTATAATCGTGAAAATATCAGCATCATCATCATCATCAGCTTTTAGTAAAAAGCCTTTTACTGCGCAGGTCAGCAAATTATTCATGGCACATTATACTGCGCAGAAGAATAAAGTACACTCATAAAAATTTGAAGCCATTCTCATAAAAAAAGCAAAGTATAATGGCATCCCACTCATGAACAGAAAAGAAGGTCGCGATTGGCTACCTAATTTTTGGAATTCGTTATTTTTTGATTTATTCGATTACAACTAATTTTTTTGAAAAGATAACTTGTATTTATGAATTTTATTCTCATATTTGTTATTGCTCCTGAAGAGGACTTTTTGGAATAAAGTGGAAACGTTGAGCTGCATATGAATCCCTCGCTGTATCCTCGTCATAATTGCTATTAAAAAGTACACTCTGTTTCAATTCGAGTCATGTTTCAGTTTCAATGCGAGATGCGAGTTTTTGTATGCAAAAGGTTGTGTGTAGGTATACTGGTTGTATTTGTATGTTGTATGTATTACAGGACTAGGACTGCCGTTCTCACTAAACTTTATGCGCGGACACGGGCGTCATTGTCTTTGTAGGTGCGCTTGTCTTTCATGCAACATCTGCAGAGGCAGAAACTTCTAAAATATATATTATATACAGAGAATTACATGCTGATGGTTCTGATGAATAACAACAGAACATGATATGCTGCACTTGCTGCTGCAGAATCAGGGAAATTACATGAAACGATCAAAATAAGTTATTAAACTTTTTTATTTTCGATTATTTTGTGACATAGGACTTGGGTATCCTTTCATCCTTTCCAACGTCTAATCAAAGACTCCGTGGCATATCTGCGAGGATGCAAATATGCGATTTTTAAGTTTTTTCTGATATTCGAAGATTTGGCTTTAAAAAATCGTCAAATTACCATATATGCGATACGCAAAACCAACATTGCGATAATTAGAATATCAGCTAGAATTCATTTTATTCATAACACTAAGTTGTCCCTCAACGAACATCCAAAGAAGCATTTCATACAAAAAATTTATGTAAAAGCAATTGCAAGACTAAATCTAGCCCCGATATATCCTCAGTCAGTCACCAACTGAATGGAATAAAGCACACAAGGATATTTCTAGTAAGTGGTGAGTGATTCTTTTTTTTTAAGTTAATAGAAATATTCATTTGATTGAATGGGCTCAGCCTTTGTAGAGTGTGTTAGTTCATTAGGTGTAAAACCTACTCTTAAAGTGGCTCACATACATAGGCACATCTTGAAGAAATGCTACATTTGATAAGGCTATTTGGAATGTGCATGACAGAGTGATAAATGGTATCCCAGGAACGTCAAATTTAGTTGAGGGGTGGAATAGTTATTTAAATAGATCTATACAACACCCAAAGCCATCTTTGTGGAAATTCGTTCATGTTCTTCACACCAAACAGAATAGAGTAGAAACTTTTATTGTAAAATATAATGAGAATGGTAAATTACCACTCCAAAGACGCAAATATAGAGAATTAAATGAAACTGCGTTGCATAATTGTACTAAATACAGTAAAAATATGATAAAAATGATTGTTTTTAAAATTGGTGCAAAAGAGCATCGTATAGCGTTCCTGCACTACGAAAAAATTAGTGATAGTACCTCGATACTAATACGGTGTAGTAATTGTATGTATTATTAATATTGACATTGAATAGAAAAAGCGATAAATCATTGAGGTAAAAAATATTTTGTTTTTTATGACTGTTGTTTATAATATAAGATATTTTAAAAAATCAAAAAACTTTGAAATAAAAATTGTATATATTTTATAAAGTTTTTTTTGCAAATTTGGTTTTTCATTTTTGCAAATGTGGTATCCATATCTGCGAATAATAAATCGCACATCTGAATCCTCGCACATTTG
>JAHZNC010002065.1:2104-23056 GCA_027744095.1 Zhuqinia jingwanae | reverse complement strand
ACATTTTGACAAAAATGGCTTTGCATACAAACATAAAGAAATGCACATAAACAAAAGAAGAACGGTTCTGCTACAGCACAAGGATGAGAAATTCAACAAAAGCTCCAGATTTGCTTATATTTTCAACAGTCTCCTATAAATAAATATTCGAAATTCAGTGGAAAATGAAAAAGTGATATAACACATAACTATACTACTTTTTTTAAACAAGAATACCATCACCAGAAGATCCACATTCGTGTCCGGTGGCCATGCTAGTCCCCTTCACCGTTTTTGCAGAATCCGCTGGAGCGCCATCAGCCGCTGGAGCGCCATCAGCCGCTGTACCATTAGAAGAAAGATCACTTGTGTTTAAGTATCCCGGCAATAAAATTGACCTTCGGATTGAGCTTGTTCTGAATGGATCGTTCATCCAAGTTGTATTCCCGAGAAGGTATGACTCCGAAAATCTACCTGTAATTATAAAAACCAATAAAATGTTTGATTAATTATTTGTGTGAAGTGGGAAGACAGAGGCTTTGGTATCAACCTTTGGCACTACTAACTCAAGCATGAAATCCAATAGATTTGGATTTTCTTTATCCACATAACATTGAAGAAAAAGAAGCTTACCTCCAATGCCATCACTCTTTTTCATAAAAACATATCGTGGGTTTTGAATGTTATCATAGGTCAACCGTGTTAATCGCGGGACAGTACCTACAAATTAAATGACATATAAGTTACAGTCCAAATTAACTCGAACATAGTTCTTGGACACACTGTTATACTTTGGAACAAATGACACTTTTGATAAAATTTTGCGACCCATGCTGGAAAAGGTACACAGGTAACAAGATCCATGGTCAATCCATTCTAAAATGTTAGAAATATTTTCTAAACATCATGTGCAAAACATTTCCTACAAATCATGTGCAAAACACAATCTTTACCTCGTGATCAATGTAACATTTCGCGATTGTCATTGCGTTACTAAAGAAGCTGTGCAAAGTTACTGTTCTTCCAGTAAGAGGGCTCCTTAAAATCGACATTTAACAAGTTTAAATGCTTTAAATGGTTATAAGGGTCTATATAGAGAAAATCTATATAATGATTTTCTGGTATAATTATTTTTTGTTTCTCATACCTGTACGTCGCAGAGTTAATGTACAGCCCATCCCAATAAACAATAAAATCAATTTTGGCTGAAGCAAGTGCACTTATGGTTTCGTCCAGACCTAGGAAATAATTGTCACCTCTGTTCACAACCAGATTAAGCATGGTTTCTGCAATCAAAAGACAGGCGGGTTATAAGTTTTTGTATATGCAATTTGTGTACAATGATAACGAAAGTTAGTACTGCCTGTTACTCGCAAGAAACTGCGAATACAGTAATAAGAACAACATTTTACAAAAAATGCAATTATTGCAATAATTTACTTGTAATGTATATCCGATTTACTTACTCAGCATATCCTCAGTTTCTGCATCCGAAAGAAGACGAACATGTACTTTTGTGGAACCTATGTGATCCTGTTTGTATTAATCAGAAAATTGAAATTGTATTGTATTATTGAAAGAAAATTGTACTAATCAGATAACTCCACTTTGGTACTTTTATCAAGAAATTGTGCCCAAACTCATAATATACAGTTTGTAATAAAAAATGACTTGAAAGTTTTTAGTCAAAAGGGAATTCCCACGTACCAACATGATAGTATTGGGGTATTAAGAGAACAACAAACATATGAAACACATGAAATGATCTTTGCTTTGTTGTTGGGCATGAACAATAAAATGTTCCTTACATTAAAAGCACGAACGGAACGCAGATTGGGAAGTGCAAATAAAATTTTTGTTTTGAAGATATCGTTATGATCAAACGTATTCGGGTAAAGTTTAGCCTAATTAAATATAAAGAGATGATGAAATTTACATTTTATACTTTTTTGCTAGGTTAACTCTGAATTAATTTTAGCACTTTTTAGTTTTAAGTTTTAGAATATTCATAGCAGAAGTTTCATACCCGTTCCTCGCATGTCATCTCTGGTTCCGGTCGTTTGGAGTACGCTTTCATTATGTCCTTTCTAATGGCAAGTAAGGATGGGTCGTTGAACTGCACAAATTCAGGTGCACAAATATTGCACAAAACACTGACTATCAGCGATGCCCTTAAAAAAATTCCCATGATTAAAAATGAAAACCGGGCTTTGATTCAGGTTTAGAATGTCAAGTGAATGAAATCTTAAATGTATGTTAAAATCTCCCGTACTGAAATAACCTTAAGAAAACAAGGTATAAGAACTTTATTCTAAAAAATTACTGTTTTACAGAAAATGACAAGAACGAAGTATGATACGTTCGCCTTAAAGGTAATAACAGTATTGAATACTTGTAGAAAAAGCAAACAAATACAAAATCAATATTTAGCATTACGAAGCACGAATGTTTCTACAACCCACATCAAATCTACAAAATAATTGGATAAGCAAACATAGATCCGTATAGTAAACTACATGTACATCTTTTCAAAATAAACTAGATACGGTGCAACGTACAATTCTATGTGAAGGAAACTTTCTGTTGCAATGTATTTATTTATATTTCGGTTGTAGCAGAAATCGTGGAGGATGACTCATTTGAGATCACAATATCCAAGGAGTCAAGTGGAATTGCTGTGACAAAAAAACATCATTAGATTGTACTTCCTTAACTTTAATCGCTAGACTTTTTTCACATATGTTATACGCGGTACGATATGCGGTCTTAAGTCCAATACGAAATGCTATATTCAACTTGCACTGCGTGCTGAGCATCTTGTCTAATAATACTTACCAAAAATTCCTTTCACAGCATTCCGTATTTCGGCACGGTAGTTTCTTTCCACAAGAAATATTTCTTTCATTTTAAACTGCTGGCAGGATTTCAGCCACTCCGTAAATGGTATGCAGCCAATTAGATCGTAATACAACAAAGTCTGAATGGTTTATGAAAGAAAAATACACAGATAAGATGGTTTTGCTTGTAGTATAAAGCCATAGCTGCATGCATAAATTTTAATCACCTCATTTTCAATATGAAAAAAGTTCTTAGGGATTTGAGCACCAAATCCTACATGAAAAATCTTCACACCTCCTAGGCAAAAAAAGTCTTATTAACTGGCAGTAGTCGCAATCTTTATAACTAAACTAATATTACATGTAAATCTTGCATGAGGTACAGAAAAGTCTAGAAGCACCACTGAATTACAAGCACGACGACGTAAGTTATAGATACCAGCTTGTGTTCAAGATTCGAAGCTCATTGCTCGAACTCTTAGTGGTGTATCAATTAAAACTGTCGTAGAAAATTCAAACCTTGAAGCTATATAACTTATAAGCAAAATAAGCTTGCGGAGACAAATTAATATTAACCCCATGCGGTCCTCCATTTTATGATTTATTCGTATATGTTTTTACCATATAACACGTTAAAGTATTTAATTGTCACAAGTAGAACTCCATCCCAAAGCATTACAAACTCAGCAACGTTGCTCTCCACAAAAGCAGCTACTTCAGTTACTCCTCGAGAAATATTTTTATCCCCATTCAGAAGCCTGTATTCCAGTTTACCTGTGCATCAGACAAGAAATCGAAGGTCATGCTTTTGGAAAAATCGATATATGAATCAATGAAATAATAATTGGACTTATATTACGAAACATTAGTTTTACTACCAAAAACATGTGCTTCCTCAGCTCCATGAAAAAATGGAATTGATGCTTGGGACTGCAATATGTCCTAGAAATTTTGTTAATATTTAGTTTGAAAAATATATAGAAAAAGTATTCTTACTTCACTAGAATAACTTAAATGTAAGTCGCACACCTTGTACGAACACTGGAATAACTTGTTTTTTGGTTGCGCTTTTGTGTACGCCTCAATGGCTTCCATTTGTACTTTTAAAAACGTCTCATCAGACTTTTTTAATAATGTAACCTCGTCCTGCGTTGCCCCTACGAAATGAAGTATGACAAATGACACCAGAAAATAAAAATGGTCGCATGCAAATGTCGACATTAAAATCATTTACCCTTAGCAGTAACCAAAAATGTGAACAGAAGTATAATAGCTTTAATATCCATTTTCAATAATTTTTCTACTGCAGTAGTCCAATTATGTCAGAGATAAAGATTTTAAAAAACTAGTCACTTTGTTTGTTTTATGTACTTCCTTGGATGCGAGAGAAAGAGACTCGTAATTGAATCGACACGAAACTGACTACTGTGGGATTTGTCTTTTTCCTTTCAATTTTTTTAAGAACAAATTTTCCAATTACTCATGCGTATTGAATGTAGAAGTATCTTTGTTATTGCAGTTTCCTACACCAGTGTGGAATGTGCAGTGTATGTTTTTGTTAAAACATGATATGTAAAAGCATCATGTAAATATCATGTATTTACATGGAAAAAATGGCATTGGAAAATGGAAATATGGAGAAATGTAAAAATATGACTGGGGGAAGTGAAAATGTAAGCGGGGATTATGGTTGCCTTGTTTATTTGTTTTGGGACTTTGATTATCACTTGTCTTGTGTTCTTGTCAAGTTAAAAATCAATATTAATGCTGCATCGCGTTATTATAATTGAATTTTTACATTAAAGGCAAGCGGCTGGATTCGTTCAACGTGAAAATAATAGTCAACATTTAAATTCAAACAAAGTTTTTTACGAACAGTACACGAGAACGGATACAGGATATCGAGGTACAGGAAAGTTTGCACACATAATATTATACTAAGTAATTAGAAGCTATTAGGTTTCAAAGATGCTCTTAGAAAACTTATTGCTACTGGCACCATTACGAGCACTTACGCAATAAATGATTATTGCTTATGTGATGAATTGCATAAATGTTTAAGGATGCGGTTCTCAAGTGGGCTGACTTGTACCAAGGAAGAACTTAATTCAGATAGGGTCTTGACTTCAAATAACTATGCTACGACAGAAAAATGCCCGATGTCCAGTACTGGATGTAGAAAACCAGCTATCCCCCGCTTCTATGCAATCCTATGAAAAAAGCATAAGAAATACTGGTTTCGTAAATGGGAAAAAGTTTTTATCTACATCAAGATTACTTTTCGTCACAATACATAACCTGAATTTTCGGCCATTCCCCAAATGTTCTTAATGCAAAGCAGTAGTTGGGTATAGTTGATATAGTGAAATTAATTTCAAACCACAAGCAAATAATTTATGATTTGTTTGTGCATGATTATGATGAAGAAAACTCGGAGGAAAACATGTTCGCCGTCTTCTCTTGTGTTTCGGCATTGGCCTTATGCATAATTCAATTCTCCATTCAATTTCCATATCCATTTTTCAATTTTCCATGTAATAATGTCCAAAAACGTTTTTACATGGATAAATACATACACTGAGAATGTGGAACCCTTTCTTCGCTGCCAACTAATACGTAGATCATGTCCAAAATGTCCAGTTCAAATTAAAAAGATGACGCAATTCAACGTATATATAAAACAAATATTGCGTAATGTAAATGTGTGCGATTCTGTGCTTTATGTATAATATGTCTTCCTTCTTTTAAATTTCTGTCGTGTTTTGTTTGTTACGAATGGTTATCAGTTGTCAATGTCTAATTTGGCGTTCTCTTTGTCTTGCGTCCGGTCGTCCTCTGATCGTATCCGCATTATTTAGAATAGGATAAGAAATTTTTGAATTCTGTTTTCATTTCCCAAGATTTACGGATAGTACCTCAACCGAGGTTAAAACACGGCGTGGAGTTATCCCCAATGGCATGGGGGACAGAAGAGACATGTATATATGTCAATATGTACTTTCAACACACACTATAACATACAATATGACACATTTCCATATTAGGAATCGGACATCCTAAACATAATGTAAGTTTAGTCATAGCAGTTACTCAGATTAGGACCAATTTTGCTACAGGGAAGTTTAACGATATGTATACAGTTCAAAACTCATCGTTACTTTGGTTTGCTCATGCTTGCAATTCAACTTTTTGTATATTCGGAATATTCCAGAATATTCTGTCAGTCTGCACGTGTAAAGTCAAAAGTCATTGACACCAAATTTGTGTGTTGATATTTAAAGCTCACAATGTTGTGTCAGCTCATTTGCCATTGAACCTCTTTCACAACTGTACAGTTTTTTGTAATCCAATTACATTTTTTAGGAAGCAAGTAAAAATGGAAGCAAAATCATCCTTGTTTCTGATAATTTGTGTTTTCGGATATCTTAAACTTAACCATGCGTGTCCAAAAAACGTCTACAACTATCAAGGTAATCTCGTTTCAATTTATCTTATTATTGTTAACAATCCCTAACATAGAATCGAATTACATTCAATTTTTTTCAGTTGTAGACTGTCAGGAACCGCAGATACAGTGAGTTTTTTTAGTTTAAAAAGTATTTAAACCAATTAAGTCTTAACTTATCAGTGGAAGGAATTTTTTAGGGCGTTGGGTGACTATATCTTGAATTCCGTGCAAAGGAAGGGCCGTACTTTTCAATCCGACACTTGTTTTGATGTAAGGAAGATTTTTTTGTAATGTTGCATGTACTAAAACATTGTGAACGTGAACGTAGGGGCACTGTGCAACATCTCAAGTTTATATTGATTAATAACAGGCTAGCGTGCTGATTCATATTGAATTCAAAACACCCCTTTATTTGAAAGCTAACCGTTTATTTCATCGCTTTTTATTAGTCTAGAAAATGTCTGAATAATTGTATCTTACTCATATTTCAAACTATCGGGTAATGGTACCTTGCCCTTGCATGATAACTAATTTATTCATAAGTAATCTCGATTCGCATAATTTTTTTTAGCTCTCGCAGTGTTTTTTCATTAATTTTTTTGTGTGACACGAATGTTTATTTTGTTGTCTTTTGTGTCTATCAGGATAACATGAAATTTTTGCGGACTGCTCCCTTCAAATCCAGTGACTCAGAATTTGATGCCCGAAGAATAGCAGGTAACCACATATGCATATTGGTTACAAGAAACTTCCAGAATTATTTGAAGCCCTTTCACTTCAAACTTCTGATTGAATTTGTTTGTTGCAACCTCATTGTTTCTTAGGTACATGGTTGTACAAGCAAGACAACAAACCATTGGACATATTTACTGGACCACATGAAACCATTAAAGCGATTGAGGACGGCAGGACGTATAACATAGTTGTAGACAAGCATTTAGCTCTTCATCGATACGTGTTGCGTAATTCCAGTGATGGTTCCATTGCCACAAAGTACTTGTCGGAAAAGGACTTAATGATGAAAATATCACGTGAACAGGTTTTTTACCCAATTTTTTTATTTGGCTTGTTGTTATTAAGTAGCGTAAGCTAAACTATAATTTTGTCAATTCTGTCTGCCTATCCGTCTGTCCGTCCGTCCGTTCGCGTTATAACTTTTGAAGGAGTTATCTGATTTTCTTCAAATTTGGTATACGGATTCTTTAGGCCAAGGGCTACTATTAAAAATCATAAATTTTGTTTATACGGTGATTACGAATATGAAGTGTAAATCGGCGAACCAGCTTACGCTACTTCTATATATTGGTTGTTCCTGGTTTTTTGTTTCATTTATTGATTTTATTGTATTTATTAGTGGTGGGGGGACTTAGACGTGCTGGAATGTGAAAACTTCATTTATTTTTTATCCAAAGAATTCCAAAATCAAATTGTAAGTTTTACTGTGGTGGATAAGCGCAATTCCAATGACGAGCTACGTTTCATTATAAAATCAGAAGGCGTTGGAGGCTTCTACAAGGCAGACCTTGAAGATAATAACTAGCATTATAATGCTCAAAATCATTTTCGTAATAATACAAGTCTGCCGTATGTTCAGGTTGCGGTGTGAGTAGTTATGCTTTGAACGTTGAAAAGTTATAATCTTGTGTAGCATTAATAACCTATAGACATATAGAACTAACAATCCATGCAAGTATGCACTGTGGTAAACACATTTTTATTTGAAGGTAATAAATATTCTTGCTGACTGTGCAAGTTTGCATTCATGACATCAATTTGACTTCAGTGGCATTTTTTTAAAGCTTACATGCGTGAGCAACATCGTGTACAAGAAGCACAGCAAGAAAACATCTGCATCCTTTTTTTGAGATTACATTCTAATGCAAGCAGAGATAAAACAATTCAGTTGGAATACATGGTCCCATGATTCCATACAAACAACAACGAGTGTTGGATGGATATTGACATGTGGCCTTATCGCGCATCCGAAGTCCAAGTTAAATTTGAAACGCAGTTACATGCGCTTGGATTTTTCCATTTCAAACAAGTTTTTTATTTCACTTAGTAACAAAAAGTAAAGCACGGAGATTATGATGAGGAGAGAAGTAATTATGATTTACTTTCAGCACTTATCACTTTTAAGGACATTTGTCGTAGTTGAATTAATTGATTAATCCGAGTATGATTATATGTGCATATACATGTAGCACGTGTATGCGTAAAATGCGTTTCCCCATGACAACAGGTCACATAAGGTTATGTACGACAATCAGAACTACTGTTCACCATAGTTTTGAAAGAGTGGGCGTATGACGCAGCATGCAATTCGAAGAATGCTGGAGCTAACGTAGACACACTGAGGCGATAAGAACAGAGAAGTTGTTTCTTTTTATCACGTAGAAAGTGTTTATTTTTCACAAAGTTGACATTTGAACAAACATTTCATGCTTATTATTGGGTATAAATTCAACTTGGGGCTTGTGGTTTTAAGTTATTGTATCAGCATAACCGTTGGTTACCACTTTCGTTAAACTCTTAACTTATTACTGTAAGTATTTTATCGTAAGTAAAGAAAGTAATAGGTTTCACATAAATTGGATTTAAAAATTCCGAATCATCTACTACAATGAAGGTAATTTTCTTGCTTGGAGTTTTTTGTTTCGTTGCGGTGAGTGTTTTAGCATGCCCCAAATCATCATATCAGTACCACGTTGTGGATATTCCTGAGCCAATGCTAAGGTATTTTATAAACAACAATGTACAAATATATATTTTAAGGGTTTTAATACACACATTTAGTCTGTAGATACGGAATTCTATTTCAAATTTTATGGAAGTGTGATATATATCCCATAATGTTTTTGAAATTCAAGATCCCTCGGCGAGTTCATTCTCAAACGGCTGAAACCTACCAGAAATGGGAAAGTGGATACATGCTATGATGTAATATATTGCATACAATAATCAGTTCATTTTCAATTTTATCTCACACATCCCATTAAGTTTTTAATTTGTTTGGTGTTGCGTTTTAGGATGCGAGTATGTATCTGGTGGGCAACAACTCCACTGACGATAAATTTCAAGCTTTACAAATGGCTGGTAAGAAACCACAGCACTGCAAACTGCACAAGTTTTTACATGTTGACATGAAAGAAGCTACAGATGCAGACATATGCAAATGTAAATGTATTTATATAATTTTTTAGGCATATTCATGTACCACTCCACACACTCCAAAGGAAAGGTCTTTAAGGGATCAGACGAGACTGAACGTCATCTGAAAACCAACTGTACGTATAACATTCTGGTGAGCAAGAATGTGCAAATGCGACGATTCGTTTTAAAAAACGGGACTGAAGGAACAGTTTTTGAAGCTTTCCTAACTGAGAGGCAGTTGCATAACAAGGTTTCCAACGAAAAGGTAATCTTGAGTAGTATGCGTTGTTACATGAATTTATATCATTAGCATAAAATTTATGAAATCTGTTTGTGAAATTTAGGAATGGGAAGGGGTCCACACAATTGAGTGTCAGCACTACTTATACCACTTATCCACTGCTTATCGGAAAAACAGCATTTCAATAACTCTTATAGACGGACAAGCGGGTGAGATGCAAGGCGAGTTTAACATGGTAGCTGAAGTTGGAGGATTTGTAAAACAAGAATGTCAACATGACGGTGAAGGCAGTAAGTCAGCAGCCTGAGAAATATATACACCAGTAGTGTTCCAGCTTACCTACTTTATCTTTCTTTAGAATAGGTTCAAGTATAGTGCAAGTGCTTCACAATATTCATTTTTTAGGTTACAATATTGTCAAGACGACAAATATTTCTAAGGTAGTGTAACGTGGGGTATTACGTGAGCACATGTAGATCAACTAATATTAACTATTGTGGTCATTACAAAACTAGCAATTATTTCTTTATTTCTATAGTGTAACCAAGTTTAAATAACAACACAATTATTACATTGTATACTAGAACATTTCAAATGTTTAATCTAAATATTGTGATTGTTACAGAATTATCTTCCATTTGATTATACAATAAAAATGGCGCATAAAAGATGTCCTCTCTATAGTGATATAACATCAATGGTCGGAGTATTGTTATACGTGTTTTTTTCAGGAGTTTTCACTTGGAAGGTGTTCGTTGCATCCAGAGGTACAGAAATCTTGTTGTTGTCGCACAAATTCATGAATAAATGTAGTACATGTAGATGTTCTTAGAGTTTTGTGGAATCGACCAGTTGCCACCCGATATGTCCATGCTGGAAAGCGTCATTGGATTTCGGCAAGACAGGACTGATTACGACTTGCAGCAATTCATGACATTTCAGTTTTGGTATAACATTCCCGCTAACCTTATCTGTTTCTTCTTATGGAAGTACAAAGTAATTTTTACACGTAAACGATTTTTTCATTTTCACATCGGGTGACAAGGATAACAAATATCATAACCAAATATTCTCATACATATTACAGATTAACAATTCACCGGATCTGAAATTACTCTGCTCATTTATGCACTTACTTTTTTTGTTCGGTGCAGTCGGAAGTTTTGTTTTTATTCTTAGCGTTGTGTTGCTATACTGCATAACTAAATTGTACAACGAAAAATTTATGTGGATATTTTGCACCTTCTATATTATCCTAATTGGCAGTGAAGATTTCCAGGTTATTATTTAAACGAAGCCGATTTGCAAAAGAATCCACAACCAATTCATTAACATGTATGTTATAGTTTTTATTAGCGCAGACCTGCAGGAACTATTCCCCTCTTGTGACGTCTCTAGCTTGGCTTCCTATGAAAGCTGTTAGTGTGTTTCACGAATCACGGGTTACATCAGATCGTGATTGGAAAAAAAAGTTCTTTATTTTGTCTTCCCATATTCCTTGGTATATGGACCATTTCATCCATACGTTTCAAAGGTGCAATATGTACAATTGAATGGGATGTGTTAACAATAATAATATGCACGGCTAACAAGTTACCAATATTTTCTCATTATTTGTAGATGGAAATTAACACAAATACTAAAGCTGTCATACTTCAACTAATCAAATGGAGCTTCATTATTACGTTTTTATGGAGTGGTTTGCATTTCCTTCACTTTAATTCATTAATTACGAGAAACTTCTATGATGCCAACGTACCCGGCTCCCTCAGAATGATGTGTGTTTTTTTTTCTGGTGGGTCTGCACGCATTTGCTGCTGTTGTTCTAATATGATGTGTGTTGTAACTTTAATTTGTTATCTTTTTTTAGCAACGTATTTTAGCTCAAAAGTAAAAGCTATGTATGAAATGAGCATGTGCTTCGTGGACACGGCTGTCAAAGAAGGATACACAACTCCAAAATGTGTTGGTTTTTTGTATGATTATAGACATGTATGGAAATTACTTGATTCGACAATGCATTGGTTTCTCAAAAGGTAACACTATATATTTATATAAATTATTTATACATTTAAATTTTCCGACTTAAAAAACCCAACTAAGTATGTATATAAATATTATCATGTAATTTACCCAGGTATATTATTGCTGCGTGGCGACGGCGTTACCCACATGGAACGTTTCTTTATCGACAAGCAGTGACATGTAGCTGCTTTGTGTTTATAACCATCTTCCACGGCTATACCTGGCACTCTAATTTATGGTGTTTGATGAACTACATGTGTTTAGTTGGACTTAGTGTAAGCTTTTGTCAATATAACCAGTTTATAAGTTAATTTTTTCTCAATTTAGATGGAAATTTTGTATGTAATTTCTACAGGTGTTTGTCCAGGAAAATCCTAATAGAAATTCATTGATTCACGGTATCTTAATGCTGCCGTTCACGACAACGTCAATGGTTACTAGCGTACTTTTTTTCTTTCAAACACCCCGAGCAGTTCAATTCATGATAAATTGCTATACAGATCCCTTTGTGTGGTTTTATGTTGCAATGCTAATATTTTGTAAAAAGTTATTGATGGGAAAGGATGCTGCAAATTTCTAAGTTACAAAAAACATGATACACATTTTGTACAGTTAATATGTTAATGAAAAAGAGATTTTCAAGTAATAGTAAAAGCAGATTATACTAAATTCTTGGTTACTGCACTCAGTACACTACATTTTTATTTTACGGTTACTTAAGTTATTAGGAGTTTTTACCATTAAAGTCACACTAGTGTAGTAAGAGTTTAGATGGTAGCCAAACGGGTATCAGCAGCAACCTCGACGGCTTCCCAAAACTGTCGTCTCAGAAACGAATAAAATCTTCCAATAATTGGTGGTATAAATGCAAGCGAGCACAAAGTTATGATTGCACAAAGCATGTAGAATAAATCATCGTTTAATTTGCAGTTGTGTACCTGTGCGGCCTCTACACTGTGATATGAAGAAAGGTGAATTGCTGTGCTGGCAGTTCCGACATTTATTCGAAATAAAATGTATGCTATAGCAAAAGAATGTGCAAAGTTCCAAAGAAATGATAGAACTGATAATTCTGCTGGAATCCAAGATACCTCCAGGTCTGCAACATCCATAGCATTTGGGTTAAAGATCTCCATCATGTGTTCAAACTTTGTAACATGCTGTCCGCCGTCGTGTGTAAATGGCAGTAAATCTGACAATGTTGTCCAATGGGCTATACAAATAATAGAACGCAAAAATGACAAGAATTTTATCTCTGACTAATTAGCCGTTTTTTTGTACGTATGTGCTTACCTGGTAACAAAACGTCTGTTCGAATACTTTCATGGCCTTCGCAGAGTGGCCCACTTGATCTCCCAACAGTTTTTTGATTGATTTTAAAATCACAAGCGCAAGGAGTCGTGATGCGGATACTACCGTACTCCACCTTATCCGAAACATTGTAGATGTCGTGGTGACGGCAATGAATTTGCAAAGATTTTTCAGGGATATGTACCCCTACATAAATATTTGGTTGCATTTCAGTGAACAATGTTGCGTTTTTTTTGAAGCAACTTATTTTACATGCGTCCCGTATCTGCGTGAAAAAAGAAAAAAGCAAACGTTATAATTTTTTGTCGCTCAGATCTACCTGAAATTAAAGCTCAGTGAAACTTCTATTACTTGTGCAACTGTACTAGAAGAAAGTAACATATTGAGACAATATGCTTCGGAACTGTCTGAGGCCGGCGGTACACGGCATTTCTTCAAAATATGAGGTGAACAGCGTTCGGCATCAACTTCTTCGACTGGATAAACGTGCCCGTTACGAAGATCTTTGACAACGTAACGAGACGCAGAATCTAAAGTACAAGTTGAGTCTCCCCATGCAAAAAAGAGACCCCGTAACTCGTAGAGCTTGTAGTCCGCATTTTTAAAAACAAGAGGTACCTGTATGGTAATTATTCCACCTGTAAATCCAAACATTTTATGCAACAATATTGGTGGGTATACTGTGAGTACCCGCATTACATTGCCAAAATATATTCAGGGCCCCTCTACATTTGCGTGGGGCATGTAGCGAAATGTTTTAGGGAGCTAACGCAACGTTGAGCTGATGCAATAATAATAATACTAAAAATCATTATTCGAAATCAGCTTATCCGGTTACACATGTGCAAGTGTTGGTTCTTATCAGACTACAAATGTTAATATTCGTAATAAAGGATATTCTCCAACCAACATCCCCTGGTGGATGTCCTCTAGATATCATCGTATAATTTTAGTTAACGTTGTGAGTCTGATTAGGACCAGCATATATTCAATTTGTAATCGGATAAGTTAATTTCGAATAATGATTATTCGTATTATTAATGCATCAGCTCAACGTTAAGTAAGTGAGCCCCCTAAAAAATTCGCTATAGGCCGTGTGTAGGTGTAAGGTAACCCTGAATATAGTTTGGCAATGTGAAGTGGGCACTCACAATGGACTCACCAGTAATACAACACTTTAATTTTATACAGGTTAACTTGTAAACCCTAACCATGAGAATCGTAAAGGCACCCCACGGATTTCCTTGTGTAGTATTTCTGAATTTCATCCAGTGTTATAGCCAAACGCATGTCGGTTGGTAAGTTCTTTGCCGCATCCGTTAGTTTTGCAGCCAAAAGTTTAGGTGGGACCAAAAGAGGACTTCGACATATAAGTAAAAACATTGTTTATAGTAATTACATCAAGTTATGATCAACATTATAAGTAATAAGACATTCCATAACTACACCGTAGTGTTTTATACCTGAGGTATCCACTACGACAGTTAGCATCAGCGTGCATATAAGCGAAATAAATCATCTGAGTGAACATTATGGATGCCAGGTCGCCCATTATCTGTTGAGAGGCGAGCTGTGAATCTTCTATCGTGGCGAGATCCATCTTATTTTGGGAGACGTCAACCTGCAAGTCGTCAGTGACTCGCTTTAGCTCCGCAGTATCAAGTGCTATTTCCCCAATGACACGGCGTGTTTTGGCTTCAAATTCGCTGACACGATTGGTTATATCGACTAACGACTTTTCTGGCGAAACTGCATGAAGTGTTGTGAGAAATCTAAGGATTCCGTTTTCTCCTACAAACAAACTTTCTGCATAGTCAAGCAGGTCATCGACTCCAAGAAGAGCGGCCCCGCCAATTACGAGTGGCTTTAGGTATTGAATCCATCGTCTAACCATCCGGTGTCCATCCACTTCTGTACCATTTAGATATAGTTTACGAATAACCAGTCTATCCTTAACTTTGTCGTACCAACTTTGGCCCACGACTTTCACCAAATCTGTTGCTGGTGGATCTACTTTGACGACATCCTCAGGAACAGTTTGAAATCGATTTTCTTGCACGTAAACTTGTGGGAGATTCTCCGGTTTCAGTCCATAAGTGGTCCTTGCTTTATTTAAGATTTGAAGAAGTAGCGTGCTATCTTGGACCATTGAACTTAAATGAGTGGACATAGCGCAAGATTTTTTCGTTGCTCCTGGAGCGCAGGGTTGGGCGATTGATGCCGGCGGATTTGGAAGATCTGGTGAAAACACAAATTTTATTTCAATAGTATTTCAATGTTCATTGACCAAAACACAGTTTGATCAATCTGGCCGGTGGATAATGCCAAAGTATATGTTCCCCTCAAAGTTTATATTTTAACACATGAATAGGCGAATGATAAAATCAGTCATGCTACCATTATCCCAAGAAGCTGGCTATCATAATTATCAACTTCTATGTATGAAATAAATTTAAATACGTACCTCCAATAAAATGATGAATTAACTCAACATCGTTATAAATCACCACTGATTCCATGGGGGTAATGAAGGCTCCCGTACTAATTACAACCGGTGGGGGCTGTGAGGAACAATTCCGTGCAAACAGGCAAAAAATTACTAGTTTGCAAATGTAAAACCTTTGTCTGCACATTGTTGAAAGTGTTTTACAAAATCAGCCGCGGTTTGTAAATCTATGTTATAGATGATTTTTTTGGATGCACAACAGCTCACGGTGCAGCACTGCACTCACCGTGTTTCATTTTAGTTTTGTTTTCGTTTTGGTTCAGCTTGCTGAACCGAGAGACTTTCCTTTATGAACATTGTATCTTCGGCTACTTATAACATGGCAGGATTGAACTGATCTTTATGCATGTATTTATGTATTTATTTATGCATTTGTTCACGACCATTAAATATTATGTAACAGAAAAAGTTTGCGGTAGCACGTGTTAGTGGGGATTATTAAAACTAGTTGACGCCAAATAAATTATTAATTGTAATTAATTAATTCTGCTCCTCATTATCAGTCTGTTGACATTTATTGCAGTAATTATGACTTCCGTACAATATAGGCCTCATAACTTCTCAGGATTAAAATATCTTGTAGCTTTAACAAGTTCGGTTTTATGGGGCGTTTATGGAATCCAAGGCTTATGTTTAAACTACACTGAAATGATGTAAGAAATAAAACTCGCTCTAATTTGAAAGTATTGTAAGCATTGATATTTTGGTTTATTTAGTTATCACAAACACGGATGTTACAAAATTCAGCCATCTCGTCCCAGCAGGATTTTAAACGATTCAACCTGCTTAATGGTAAGATCCTACTCATTTGTTTCAAAATATAACAATTCTGTTAACAAAGTAGTTATTCTGGAAACAGGAAAATGTTGGATTTATTGCAAAGTTGGATTACTTACGCGAGACAGTTAAATTTTCCACGGAGGAAATTGCAGGTTCGTAAAAAATAACAACATACTTATTAGTGCCGGAAACAATTTATAACGCATTTCATTTTGCTATAGGAATTTGGGTGGAGGCGGAGAAGGAAATGAAGGACATAACATATCACGGTCCTGAGAACACCGTTTCTGTATTTCAGGAAGGAATGAGCCTAAATCTCCTAATTAATCGAGATTTACCGATCCAACGTTTTCTTTTAAGAAACTTAAAAACTAATCATTCTTTTTTTCTGTTTGAAACTGAAAACCAAATGATGCAAAATTTAAAAAATAGAAAGGTCTGTCTGTTCGCACCAAGTCGTTTTCTAAATTTACTTGATTTCTGCTTGGTTTTAAGTATAAATATTGCATTGATCTTTGCCTTTTTAGGAATGGGACTCAGTGGAAATTATAGAGTGCCAAAACTTTGTATTTTATCTATCCAAGACATATGGTGCATACAGGGCGTCAGTGACGTTAGTACAAGCAAACAGATCTACTTCCGAGGATGAATTTTTGTCCCGTAGTGGTGGGGTCGGAGGATTCTTTAGATACGTTTGAGAACTTTAGAAATATGAAAAATTAAATCAAGCTAATGTGTATTGATCATCTAGATTCGTAGGCAGAAGGTTGTAGAAATTTAATCAGGAATAAAGATTTAACACAATTGTGTTTTAACCTGTCAATTAACCATCGTTGCTGATTAATTATTGCGTGAAGTAAAAATTCGTTACAATTATCAACAGGTGTTATATGTAAAGAGTTTAACATGTCTGAAAAGAAAGATGAAGGTCTGGAAAAATGGGAGGAATTAGGAGATGACGGCTTTATCATTGCTAAGGCTCTCTGGGAAGCATGTGATGGTAAGATTTCTGGAATGTACAAGCGTGATTACGGCAACGAAAATAGTGTGTGGGCAAAAGCTGTTGGACTTCTTTTCCCTGGAAAGGAAAACACAATTCGAGACCGTTTCCTTGTCTGGGAGTTATGGATAGGAGAACGAAAAGGAATACTTGTAAGGAACCCAAATTTTTAATTTAAATACATACGAAGTTTGAACCTATTATGGAATCTTTAGAATCATTATGAGAAACTACGAGGGCAGCCATTGCAACGAGGAGTAAAGTCAGGAAGCCAGTCACAATCGCAACAAAAAAATGTGCTTGTGGCTCATTGTTTTTGTCAAAAGAGCTACCGTACAGTTCACAACGTCCCAATGATCCAATGTAAGTAAAACATTTTCATGTTGAAATGGGCTGCAATATATGTTGATGGATAACTGGTAATTCTAAACGCAAAACATTTCTGCAGGTGACAAATGCGATAAATGGTTACATGGTCTTTGTGCTTCCGTCGACGTTAAAGAGTTTTTAGGCAAGAAGCATTTTGAATGTGGATTTTGCCAAGGGACTTTGCGAATTCCACCAATGTTTGCAGATACGCCAACCTTGGACCTTGGTTCAAGTAAACATCAGTACTAGATTAATACCAACAGCATTACACGGATTGCTACAATAAACGCTACGGCATATTTCAGGGGGGCGCGGTAGGGGTCGAGGAATCAAGCGAGAGTGTGGTGATACTCCACCCAACATCGAAACTGCTCAAATGGCAATAACTCCAAGGTCAACCAATGCCAGCCGAAAGTCTCCAATTCAACTTTTTAATCAAAACGATGAAAGTAGGTAAAAGTAAATTAACAAGGGCATCCCAGCAGTACCCACCATTCAAAGAAATTCTGGTATTTTGATCTTTTGACTACTCGACTTTTGACAGAACCACAGGTCGCATCATCCAAACATGCATCTCAAGGGCTAGAGGATGTAAGCGATGATGATCTAACGTAAGAAATTTTGTCACGATTATATAAACCAATGATTCCATTTTGTTATCACCCATTTAACGTTATGCACCACAGGGATAAAGACGTTAAGATAATTTCGGTTGTCGATCAAACAAGCAAATTGGATGAGGAAATTGAGAAAGAAATGAAGCGTCAATCCGAAAATTTTGGTGTCAACACCGATTCTGATGGACAAGATTATGTACCGTTGCCGGAAGTGAAAGGAAAGTACACAAGCCAAGACAAACGAATGTATTTTAGTTCATCAAGTGTAGGTAGTAATTCGTCTGAAGAAGAGGAGCCGCTGGGTGGTCAGTCACTTTATGGAGGGTCAAATGAAGAACTCGACAAAGATATAAAAAATCCAGCGTCTCAACTATCATGCTCTCGATTTTCGTTATATGTACCACAGGATGAATGTAAGCGCAATACTTGAAAAAATTGTTTGCTAAAATTGTTGCTGAACACAAGACTTCATTTTTACTTTAGCGGATTCTGACATCATCTCTCCAAAAACGCATAAAGTTCCGACAAAAAGCGACAAATGTAAGGATACAATTTTTGTAAACTTAATATTTGGTGTGACTTATGTTAGATTTTGTGACACGAAAATTTAAGATGATCAAGCTGATGACGAATCAAGTAGCAATGACGAAGCCAAAACATCGGTACCAAAACCAGATTCCCATAAATCACCTTCTGATCAGTCGAGTGGGAAAGAAGATATTTCGGACACTGAAGAACCTGGTACTTCGTATTGTTTTATATGAGCATATTCATAATTATTCAGTTTTTATCACTTGTACATAATTGCAGGTTCCATTGACACCTCTAAAATTCCTTCTGTGTTCCATGCTACTATTGAGCCACAAACATGGAAGACGTTTATTATTTCCCAGCTTGATGACAGGAAAGTCCAAAAAAATAAATCAAGACAGGCACGTAGTTATGTGGAAGGGATCCGCATTGGCACTGAATATACGAACGTTTTCAGCAAAATATTTGATGAAACTAACAGTAAGAAATATTGTGCTGCAAATTAACGTAAAATGTTTCGGTTCCTTAACAAAGACTATATTTTCCACAGATGTGTGCATATTAGGGTTCTACCGCAAAACATTAAAACCATCGACAAGCACAGGATCTTTTTTCAGAGCACATGCAAAATGTGTTAAACCACCGAAAACATGCCCCGCAAAGTACTGCTTCGTTATTGAAACTCGCCCAGACCCTGGGGTAGATGCGCTGCTGGAAATCACGTAAATTTTATGCAACCTGATTTAACCCCACGCATAAATAAATTCATTTAAAATATTAGTTTCTTACTTTAAGGCTTTCATCACCATTTGGTCCACAACATTATATTGGGCATGTAGGTCATAGGCGTGCTCATGGTACGAAACTTAAGGAACTGCAGATGAAGCTTGAGCATAAAAAAGCAGCCAAGGTTCGAAACGAACTTCTAGCCAAGTCAAATGTTGACAACTTGGAAACGGGTAAACTGAATCAGCCGAAGACGCTAGGATCTCTTAAAACCATAAGATACAGGGTACGACATAAGCTACAGGCTTTGAACCCCTGGAGCCGTTGGTTTTTCATGTTGTAAATACACATAAAACTTAAATTGGTGTCTATCAACAAATTAAATGATGACTTTACAAGCTAAGGTTTAAAACTATGTTTATGTCTATGTTTTTACATATACCCATGAAAACCAAAAGGCGACGGGGATGACAATGAATGGCAATGTAGTTGGAGTCTTTTCGATTTTTAATTTATCTTGATATCTTTTTAGGAATTAAAATCCAACGACTTGCATGCTGATGTGTTGCAGGACATAATTGCAACAAAGCCATTGTTAGAAGAAAAATTTCCCGATCGAAAACTAGCTGGCTATATTCAGCAAATAGGAATATTTCCTTTTAAAGCGTTTTTATACACTAAAATTCAGTTTCAGTTGCTAAACAGAATGATGAAAACATTTGGACCAATAGTAATTCAGGTAGTCATGACAAAAATATTCCACCCAATAAGAAACATCCCAAACACAACAGTGAATCGCAATCTTTTAATTTGTTCCACAGTTTGATTCTACAGGGCAACTGGTTCGACCACTACCGGAACCCTATGACACAAAAAAAATTGAAATTTATACACTGTTTGTACGTTCCCCCAAGAAAGGACAACAGGGTATTCCAATTGCCGAGATGCTATCCACCAATGGGGAAACTACAACAATACATCATTTTCTAAAAACGGTCTTTGAAACGTAATTCTCATACATTGGCAGCTTCGTGTGCAATCTTAATAAAAAAATTAGTAAAATATGTTTTATTAATTAATTTTTGCAGTTACAGAAATACATGCGATGTTAGGATGCCATTTTATGGTGTGTTGCAATTTGAGATATATTTTGCAAAAGCAAGCCTGGCGGCTGCCGTTAGTGTATTTAATGGGGGAACTGTTGCAGAGTACTTAAATGCTCTTTGGAATGTGCTTAATACGGAACAAGACGGGAAGTCATTGTTTCCAATACACGTGAGTTTGACGTTTTGCATAAATAGATTTTAATATTTAATGCCAATTTACCAGTTAAGGATTATTCCTGTTTTCACAATGAATTTTTTTTGTTAACCATTCGCTAACTTTTGTAAAATACGAATGTATCAACTATGAACATGCGATTCTTTTT
>JAHZNC010002064.1:0-25729 GCA_027744095.1 Zhuqinia jingwanae | reverse complement strand
TAAAACATGATCGTTATACTGTCACTTAATTGTATTATGATTTGGCAACATGATTCATTCTCGAGCTTTACATGTTCGCTATTACAACAACTGCTATAAGAACGCAAACTCATTCGCATGCTAAATTCGTCTGTAGTAATTCATACCTTTTTTTACTAGTTCATCATGCTGCATACACTTTGCACATTTATCTCAAGGCGACATTTAAAGATCTAAAAAAATTTAGCAAGTGCAACAATAATGATAGAAATATTGTTTGAGATACATATACCCATGCCAAGAAGAAAACATCTCAGAGAACTGTTATGATCATCATTATTGTTACTCATTGTTACTATTAACTCATGATTATTCATGTCAAGACATGACACAAGTAACAATTTTTACTCGTGGACATATCAAAAATAGTATTAAAACATTTTGTTGGAGAGTTAAGATTTTACATAACTTTGTTTGTTGCTCCCTGAGAAGTTTGCAGCTAAAAATATTATTGTTGTTGTGTATATGTAAATACAAAATATATGTGCATAATAACATTTACTATGAGCATGAATATTTTATACATGACAAAATTTGACAATGGGAATTCATGCTCTATCAAAAATGTAAAGTTAGCATCATTTGATAATACACGTACAAATTTTATTATTATTATTATGATTATTATTCATTTGTGATATTATCTCATCACGTCATGGAGCTTCGGGCATTCGAGTCAATGCAATATTCAAGATGAGATAATTAAATTAATAATTTGAACTCTAATTATTATCTATTCTTATTATTACTCGCATAAAAATCAAAAGTAATTCCTTTAACAGTTCAATGTTCAATCCATATTGTCTTTTGTGAATGTTCAGCATAAATACATATTTTTTTATTTTGTTTTATTGTTGTGATAGCCAAAAAAAAGTAGCAAAGGGTCGTAGCAATAAAAATGGATTTCCTCTCCAATGAATTTATATTTACATTTGTGTGTGACATGTGTGCATCATCTTTGATATAAAAAAAATTTATATGCTTTAATGGGATTGTAAACATTACTCAAACTGCACATCACTTGTACTTCTAAACTGTTAGCTATAATATGATGGTTTGGCACACATGATGATGATGATGTGGTATAGTAGTAGTGGTGGTGGTTAGTCGTGATAATTTGAAATTTTCATGTCGTTTTCTGACGCTGTTTTATGTGTCAATAGAAATTTGATGCGTCAGGAATTGTAGGANATAGTAGTAGTGGTGGTGGTTAGTCGTGATAATTTGAAATTTTCATGTCGTTTTCTGACGCTGTTTTATGTGTCAATAGAAATTTGATGCGTCAGGAATTGTAGGAGTGATTATTTGATAAAAGTGATAAAAGGTAAGATTTTAAGGAGTTTTATAGGGATTTAGTCACGATTCTTCGAGTTTGATAAGAGAATGATTATTTGATTTTTATGACGATTAAAGTCTCGAAAATGATTGTAACTTTGAAAAAAAAAATCTCAGTTTTCAGTGCTCTAAAGAACATTACCGTCAGCATTAGGATCATGTAGGCACTGATAAAAAAACGATACCCCAAAAGTGTGTACAAAAGTTTTAATTTGCTACTACTACAAGATTCGTATTTTTTTATAATAATGTTTTTGATGTGCGTATAATGATCGTGGTAATGAGTGACGAACGCTGCATTTTAATTCATTAAAAAAATATATGTAACGCTTTGCATCATCATTTGCCACTTTGCCACCACACACACACACATACAAACACATCACCACGATACACCAGGTACACCATACTTACAATTAAAAAAATATATATATTCTCACCCACCTCTAGTGTCACGATTCACATTTTCAGAAAATATACGAAAATGAGCGAGTCAAATAAATCAATGTATGAAATAACTCCTACATTAATTTAAATGACTGTGACGTGATTGTCCCAATGTATTATTGTATTATTTATGCATAACGTTTGAATGAAAAAAATATATAAAGACGGATCGGATATCACTGGGTGTTTGGTAACAGGATTAAACAAATTGCCCCATCACATGTTTTTGAATTCTGAAACGTAGAACGTGCACTCTTGATTGATGAAGCATACCTATGGAGGTATATATTCAAGTTATTTCTTGCAAACAAGTTGATTTTTTTAGTGGTGTGGTGAGTGCTGCTACTAGCATATCAACATTTCAGTATATAAATATATGCAATTTTTAAGGTGTATATATACATACATAACTGGCTTCTGTGAAGATTGGATATATTCAAGAGGTCCAAGAAAAAATAGTGACTTTGTTAACACCATCTGTTATTGGACAGTGCTCATCATCAGGTTATGAAATTGAATTGCATTTTATTTTGCTAAATAAACTGAACCTATCATTTTATTAACTCAATTGTGAATTGGGACCAGCCGCACACAACATAAACACAGCTAGAAAAAATTATGATAGAAAGTATTTATTTTTAAACCCTATTCATTGGGGAACTTTTACTTTCACTTTAGCAGTTCTTTTTTCCTCAATGCTCAGATGCGAATATATTTACTTATGCGGAGAAAAAAACATGCGGAGATGGAGCATTTAAACATCTTGCTGATATGCTAATGCTAGTTTTTTTTGCTTCTTCATGATGATGACAGAATATGCCATTAAGGAAGAGATGCTGATGATCTCATGGAAAAGACAATCAATTCTAATCTTTTATCCTATTATTCCTGAAGCTCAGTGCAGTGCTGCTGATATACATAACCAGGATCATCTATGATAGGTATGCTGTTTTCTACCCTTTGTCCCATCTAACAATGTTATAGAGTAGAAACAACAAAAAAACAGAACAGTCACTCATGTAGTATCAGAATCTGCGATACCATGATTATTTATCGTCGGCATTGTTGTTACTTTTTTTATTGTTTATGAGGATGATAATAAGACACAATGTATACCTACATTGTACAAGTATACACCCCAGAGTACAAAGTATTTACATGAGAATAAGGTAGAGACAGCAATGTTTATATACTCGCGTACATATTAGCTGCTGTAAATATGATATTATTCGTTTGGCTGACTGCCTGCTTGTCTGACTGACTAGTCAACAAGTAACCATCATCATCATCATCAACGATGCGCTTAATTGCATTATAATGCCAATCACAACTGTTCGGCAATCGTCATCCCACTTTTTCAATCTTTCATGAGGATATTCAAATAGATTCATACATCATCTTCATCTTGCAATTGGAAATAATACTACGTCTGTACTACGCTAAAACGTAAATGGATTACATATTATTATTATTATTAATATATACTTGTATTATAGTATCATACATGTTCACTCGCAAAACTCATCTAATTTCAGTATTTATTTACATATTAAACGTTATGGACGGATAGATAGATAGCAAAATAACTCGTTCGTCTTCTAGTAAACGTGTTCTCCCGCGAAGAAGGACTCAAACGAAATCATTGAATACGTTTATTTCTCTCTATTACAAAACCAGCCAGTGAAGAAATATTTAGCCATATATGCAGGAAAAATTCCTCCACGCGTAAAATAGTATATTAAATTTCAAACCTTTTTTTATAAAATGAAAAGAGTCAGATCCTGAAACCTGAGTGAAGGTAAATACTTGAGTGGTGTTATTAAATCATCAAGTCTATATCATGTCGCTATACGCTTGGTTTAGTTTTATCCGATTTTATTTTGGCATAAGATCATATAGGCATATAATATCCATAATAATATATAACATTTCAAAATGTAGAAAAAAAGCAAAATCTCTCCATTTTATGAATATGACTCGCACATTCATGTTCCGTTATAGTTGCCTACCTCAAATTTTCTTAGAGAGCACGAAACGTTAATTTATCAGGTTTATTGTTGGACACAAAAATATCGACAAGGAAGGGATAAATATCTATCTGCTGTGCTGTATGTATATGATGATGATGATGATGGCTGATGTTATTTTTTTGAAATCTGAAATACATGCAAAATTTGGGAGGTAACATTTTTAAGAATATTTTTTTAATCTTTTTGAAAGGAAAACATGCAAAACTACAAGAAAACAAAATTGAACTGTATCCTTATAGGTATACATATTATATATATGTTTTTTTCTCTTCTCTTTTTTTTGTTGTTATTGGTTTGAAAATTGGTGATGAGATTACTATAATATGCCATCATACCGTGCAGTAGAGAGAGAACAGAGAGAGGTTGGTGGTGGTGTGCCTGTCATGAAGGATTATTAGTCGTGCCAATTGCAAATCATCATCAAAAGTCAACGTGTATCACATACTAAAAAAAATATTATTCTCTTTCGTGTGGTATGAATCCTTTATTATGCATCATCATCTCACTCTATAAGCATCACATGGATATCTCTGAAGGGAAAAAAAGAGGAATAATATGCCAAAAAGTTATTATTG
The DNA here is from genome assembly GCA_027744095.1 of Zhuqinia jingwanae. NCBI lineage: Eukaryota > Metazoa > Arthropoda > Collembola > Entomobryomorpha > Paronellidae > Zhuqinia > Zhuqinia jingwanae. Next base: position 21,303 of record JAHZNC010002064.1, on the reverse strand, counting down.
CTTCTTTTGCTATTATATTCTTTAAAATGTTAATATGCGTATCAAATTCAATACTACTCTCAAAAAAGCATAACCTTATCATATCATTTTTTTCTTCTTCTTCTTCTTCTCATTTTTTTCCATCCATCCATCCATTCAATTTCTTTCAAAGTTTTTGGGTAGAAAAATGCTAATCATTTTGTCATAATCTATATCTTGTGCCTCTTGACAGGGCAAGTTTTTCTTGAAAAGTGAGTAAACTAGAAAACACTTGTTTATACCTTTTTCATATGTGTTGTCAGATCGTTCAGAGAAAATCTATAGTGAAATGAAGCGCGCACACTACAATAAAATACGTAAGAGCAGTGACTGCTTCTGAACTACATGGGGACCATGATCATGATGATGATGATGACGACGACGACTTTGAATTGCTTGTATACTTGCTTGTTTGGAAATTTTTTTTTACACAAAAATGTGGAATTATTTGAAAGAAAAAACTATGCAATTGTATCTGTTTGTATCATCTACAATATATACACACTATATACCTACGTTTGAGATATATACATAATTTTTATTTGCATAAACATGCTATGCTTTTGTGGTGGTGCTATCTTTGCCAGTGGTGGTGGTGGTGGTAATGATGCCCTCATCACGAACGAATGAAAAAAAGAAGGAGCAGCAAAGAGGAACTTTAAGGTCAGCATCATCATTCATCATTAAATACTGAACGAAAAAGTTTAATCGATGATGATGGTACAAAAAAGCCATCATCGCAATCTCTACGCGCAGGTGTATGAAAGGAATGCAGAACTGCAGAAGCAGCGGCGGCGGCGATGATTTCCTGTAATTTTTTTGGAATAAAAAAATCATTCATTTATTTTTCTTTTCAAATAATAAAATCCATGTTTTTACAACAATACATATATATTTTTCAGATCAAATGCATTTTGAAACTCGATAGTGGTATTTCTTTTTTAGTAAAGTAATATGGTTGGATTTTACATTCTACGTATCACAGGCGCGCAAAATAAAAATGAGTTATTTGTCTAGTGTCTGTCTGTAACATAAGATCCCTTTTTCTCGTGGAGCATTTTCAGCTTATTCGTCTGAGATCATCATTTTTCCCCTTTTATAAATGTATATAAATTTATTATGTTTGTGTAATTATTAATGTGTTTAAGGTAAAGTAAATTATTAATTCTTTTTCTCGTGCAGTTTTTGGCAATTTAGATCGAATTAAAATAATCGTGAGACCCCACCGTATAACAAAAAATAAAAAATTAAATGCTGCATAACAAAATAACTCTATTCAAAAATCCAGCTACTTATGTATGCATGCATAAATAATTATTGCTACTATTGTTGTAGATTGTACATAAGTACATATGTGTAAGCTTGTACAGTAAATTTTCTCTTATTTTCTCTCCCATTAGCTCGCACACTTCTGTTTTGTATTCTGTTGAGCAAAATCAAATAATTATTTTTTTATTTTTTAGTAACAGATACGATAAAAATCTATCAACAAAATTTTCGTGTTTGACTGTCAGTAGGTCTTTTTTTATTTGAACAATTCATTATATATGAATTAGCCAGCTCATGTGCGGTGTCGTGGCTAAAATAAAAATGTCGGATGATATTCTTGTATTGAAATACCATCAACATGAATGATCACCAGATAGAACGCAAAGGCTGAAGTTGAAACAACTTCTCTCTCTCTCTCTCTCTCTTTCAAGTCCAGATATTGTACGATATACACAACACAGCATACTAGTTTTACGTACAATATGGGTAGATGGATGAACGAGCGGCACTTTTTGTTATGTCACAAAAATATACATTGTAGATTATGGATTATGTGAATGCAACTGATTTTCTTTCAGGTCTTTGACAAGTTATTTATTGGTAATCAGAGTGGGCATAAAATTTAGTCGGTTGACATTTGGACAAAAGTAAGTTGAAGATCACCGCTCTTATTGTACATTATATGTAGCTACTATGTACAACATCTAGAAAAACTATACATACAAATGTACGATAGTAGTCGAATGAATGTGGTATGTAGTAGTAGTGGTGATTCTCTTGTTGCCGAATGACAGGGAAAAAGAATAGTCGACTGATATAATACTGGTTTAACCCCAGTTTAATACACTAATACACACTTAACGTTGCATGTCTTACCGCAGCAAGTAGTCTACAAACTTGGATAGGTATGTGGGTAGATATATATATGCCTTATTTTTTACATTTTGGTTTTGGTTGATGAACCGGATCTTATGCTAATGTAAATGAATAGGAAAAATACAACTACCACGGATCCTTTGATTTAAAAAAAAAACGAGTGAACAGAGGCAGAGATGGAGTAGATATTGTGATATAAACTTGTTTCAATATATCGCCTTTCTTCTTGTTAGTCTTTTGGAATAAATGATGATGGTGGTGGTGGTGGGATGAAGAGAGAAAAAAAATCGGTGACAAATGAGCAATGAAATATTAATGTGAAAGGGGCAAAGTGCCTTACTGTAAATAATGCTACACATCAGAAAGTACAAATTTGAAATCTATAATAAGATTATTATTTTTTAAAGGTTTATATATACCCATGTTGGATATAAATGCACACATGAATGATATTATGTTATTCACTCCAAGTGAACAACGGTGGGCAGTCCGCCGCATGCTGACAGTTTTGAAAAGAGTGAAGACGGGCAATTGTAAAAAATCGATGGAGATGATCATTCGTTTTATAATTTTAAACCTGGATGAAATGTGAAAACACCACGAATGCACTTCAAGAAGAAGAGAAAAGGACAGCGCAACGTCTCCAGAAGCGAAATCTCATTTTGGTCTTTTTTTTAAAGTATGGCATCATGCTAGAATATAAACATAAATAGGTATATGCATAAGTATATTATGTACCTACATACCTTATTATAATTACTGAATACAAAAATAATATATATATTTTTTTATCCAAGAACACAAGACATTTGCATTGGCATCCGCTCGCTCTTCTTACCTGCCACTTTTTGACAAATTACTTTTGTACCGATGATGATGGTAACAGTGAGCTCCACGTTGGGTCTTGTATCGTCGTAACGTAACCAATAATAGTGTAATTCACTTTTTTTTGCACTCGACGAGTTTCAACGAAGACATGTTGTGTGCAAGTGTATACCTACATAGATCCATCCTATTTTAGAGTTACATAATATATACTATTATTATATATATGGTATGATCAACGAAAAAGTGAATGTTTTTTTTACCTCAGCTATTTCTACATTTTGATGCTCTCTAATACTAACCGAAAGATGTAGAGAAAATGGACAGGACAAATTGAAGGATGGTCGGTCGGTTGGATATGTGGCAGACTTCCAAACCTGTCAACTTGAAACAAATCAGGCTTTATAATACAGGCAAAGCCTCACAACAGTGAGTCAGCCTGCCTGCTGCTACCTTGCCGCCTCGAAGATGACTTTTTAAAGTTTTTGTTTCAACAAGATGGACTACACACAGATGAAAAAAATACGAATAATAAGTATTACTTTGCTTTCTCTATATAGCATACACAGACACACACACACACTCTCTCTCTCTTTCTGTCTGTATTTATACTACTTTTTTAATCCTATTTCCTTAGTTTGTTGTGTACGTACATCATGCATCATCTTCAAAACAAAGTATAAAAAAATCATGTTACTCTTCTGTCTATTTTATTCTTTCCATCACAGCTTTACTGTGACTGCCGACAGAAGATGTGCATACAATACACGACATTTTCATCTGTTTAAATTTTGTTGGATTGGTTTAGAATAAAAAGAATTATGTATAGTAGAGGTCCATTATAATATTATTGGAGTGATGTCCAGCAGCAGCCAAATTTTCTTATAAATAGGTAGGTAAGCGACATTACGTATGCGTATGTGGGCAAAATGAGAATAATTAATATTCCTCTAATTTGGTAACCTTTCGTTTCATTATTTATGGTATTAAGCAAGTGTCAAAATTTCACGCATTATTTCTTTATCAAACCAAAAAGAAACATTTTTCAACAACAATCTTTGTACCGTTTTAAGGCAAAGTGCCAAATCAATTCAATGTAAACCCACCAAAATTTAAACGATATTTTTTTTCTGCCCTGTCCAGCGTTCGTATTTTTTTTTCATAATAATTTACACAGAATGTACATCAAATCATATCACGATCGACGAGCCTTCCTACAAGATAATTAGTACCTTTGAAAAGAAAACTCCCTTTTTTGGTTTGTTTGATAGCGTCCTATCATCCTTCATTATCCTACATTTATTCCATCAACAAGTAAAAAAAGTAAAAAAATATTCCATAGCGTTCACTCTTGCTTGCTTTTGATGCAGTGCCTACACACAACATTGAATTTTTTTGTAAGCAAGAACATTTGACTGTGTGATGATGAGCAAGTAAAAGCTTGTTACGATGCATCTAATTCAGAACACTTTACTATTAAATATGTATATGGATCGTATCATCATCTCTGCACTGTTATTATTATTTGTCCTAATATAATTTTAAGGTGTTACCAAAGGCATTAACTTTTTTTCTGTCTTTTCTTTACCATCTTCTCTTCTTATCAGTCAGCATAATATTCTTTTTTGTGGGATCTCTATACACAATTTTCCTACAAATTGAATGTGAGCATGCATGCGTGTTTGTGTATAAAAAATGAATATGATAATATAATGTTGATGACGATAATGAAAAAAATAATACATATTCAAGTAATTCCGCTGAACATTCATTCAAGCATAATAACTATGGGGTGGAAAGTATATCGGACTCAAAAATTGTTCATCACCATATAACATAATAGTTGTGCACCCTTTTGTTCGTAAAAAAAGGAATCTGAATCACATTTTGACTTGGTAGCTTCCCCCTACTACATATATTTAGTGGACTGTGTGTGTGTGTGTGTGTTTGAAAATGTAAATATGCATTTACCTGTAAAAAAATAAGTCGTCCAGATAAGGAAAGAAAATTGTAGTAAGTGGGTGATGTGATGATGAATTTGCTCTGGGCTCTGTTCTGCTCTTGTACCATAATAATAATAATGCAACCAAAAAATTAAAAGGAATTTCTTGTGCGTAAGAAATTCATCAAATGAATCATTTATCTAGACCAGCCAAGGATATGTTTTAATATACATACCTACATAGATATAAAATATATACTAAAAGTATATAAAGCTTTTTAATACAAGTAAAAACACAATAAAAAAATTAGCTAAAATTAAGAATAGGGAAAGTCAAGCATATACGCCGTCGTCATGAAATGTATCTTCACAGGCATTAACTTCAGTTGAAGGTAAAGCATTACCATCGCATTCGTAGGATGTTGTGTCATATGCAGTGCAAGTTATGTATTACGTACAATCATGGCAGGAGTCAATTAAGCACAAAAAAGTGTACAAAGTATTATCCAAGTCTTAAGGATCACCAGTGTACTCACTCATTTTACCATTTATTCATACAGTTCATTCACGCTTCCTCACTTCAATTTGAATTTTTACAACGCAACAAACTCCTAAATGTATATAAATAATTCTTTTTTTCGAGACATACACTTGGCTTCATATAAATGATGTCCAGCCCACCTGTTGATTGCTGATATGGTAGTGTCATTAAAAAGAGAGACGAGCATTATTAGTAGCTGCTGCTAGCCCGATAGAGTTTTTTTTGTGGTAGTAAGGTGGCAAAGACAAGGATATGCGGGACGGAATACATATTTGTGAAGAAAACATTTTCAAGCCACATAATATACATTAGTATAATATTTTACATGCATTTTTTTATCTTCTGCTATATGCACTTGTGGTTATAAATATGTGTAGCATTAGCATCCTTTTATTTACTTGGCTGTATTTTTTTATAATGAAAGCCATAATGATATTGTATTCTCAATTTTTCGACACCACATTTATAATAATGAGTAGAGCAACAAGCGTTAAATAAATTGCGACAGAGATGTCATATTAAAATTAATCATTTTAGGCAAGCAAGGTAAACGGCAGTGTCAGAGGATACAAAAATAGTGACGCGCCGTGAAACACAAGGTAAAAAATATTTATATATTTTTTTAAACAACGCTATATGAATAATGAATACCTACAAATGATTTTTTTTTCTTCTTCACATGCATAATATTTAATAATTCAATAATTTTTTTCATTACTTTATAATCAGCAGGGGCATAATGAACCATCTTCGTTTTTTAATATGTTTGTACGCTAAATAGCGACGCAAGTAGTGGACCAATGGAATAGCAGCAGCGACTAAAAATCTTTAAAATAAAATAAAATATTTAACAAGCTTTTACTAGATTCCATCATGAATCATGAGACTATATGACATTGTTTATTCACTTAAATTAAACATACCATTAATTTGAAATTAAAAATAGTGGACAAGTACAAAAAATGTGCTAACGAGAATAATGTGCAAATTTACACCTATGCAAATATGAGACCACTTTATACATCAATTATAATTTCATTTACCAAGCAAACGCACACACAAGCTTTTCATTTTGCTCATTCGCACATTCTACTACTATAGCTTGTCAACCATTTTCTGGTTCATACTTCATCAAAATATCACCTTGCAATTTAACAATACGAGAGAATAGTGCTATAAATAGGTAAAATATAACAAGACAAGACACACACACACACACACTTAGCGATGTTATTCGATGCCTCATTTATTATTAAGTCGCGAAAAAGTACATAAAGTATTAATGTACGAATGAGAGAGACGAGTCAAGACAACGCGGCGATGATGCTAATGACGGGATGAAGAATACATTCTTATAAAAATGCAAGACAAAAATCGTTGTTGGCAAAAGTTAACCCATCCCACATACCAAGAGACCGCCACGCAGCAGCAAGGCGCAAATAATCATTCTTCCTGATGGGAATATATTATCCTGAGCTATAGAGAGAAAAAATGATAGTTTTTTGTGCTAATGCACAAAATACAAAAAAAGCACGTAATAATAATAACAAAATTGTATGGCCTGCCCTAAACTTGGCTTTTTCCACGGAATCCCAACATCAGAAAAACAGCCAAATTAATTTTTCCTTTCATACAAAAAAAACAACATTACGTCCATTCTATACACTGCACTGCACTCATGAATTTCATGCTGTTACTAATTTTCGAAAGCGTTGGATTTTATAAAATTGTAGCGAAGTTTTTTCAGTTAAAAAAAAGTACTCACACATGGATACCTATATGCACATAGGTATAACGGAAGTAATGAATTTGATACAATATTCTTATATACAAGACATATATTTGTACATAAAATTTTAAAAGATAGTGTATTCCTTGTTAACTTGTCTTTTTACTTAGAGTTTATTAAATTACCTAGATATAATAATGCTAAAAGTAAAGTAGTTTCATTACCATTTCAAGTATTTATAAATAATAAAGTGACAAGACAGGAAGGGTGAAACAGGTAAATGGGAAAGAAGAAAAGATAATAATAAAATATCAGTTTGGTGATGTGTACATGTACACACATACACAATTTTACTCTTCTAATGACGATTTTCTTTATAAAATGATGAAGTAAAATAATAATATAAAGAAACAACCACGTTGATGGAGATGATGATGCTTTTGATCATCTTCTTCATCCACATCGTCATCATCATCATCATCATCATCAGGAACTGCCAATAATAATGAAAGAAGAGCTCTTTTGTAACTATATGGGAAAATGGATCTCCTTGAGGAACTAATCTTGATTGCTTTAGTAGCAGATCCATATCTATCTATCTGTGGTGTATTATGATTATTATGTGTATAAAACAAGCTTTATGTGGTATTATAAACCGAAAAGTAGTGAATTTATCCTATTCAAATTCAAATTCATCATCTTCATCACCATCAGCATCATCAACATAATCATCATTCATGCTCATTGTACACAGATTTTCATGCACTTTTGTAAAGACACAAGAAGGGATGATGATGACGATGAAGACTCTCTGCCGCAGTGTATGAAAGTTAATAATATAATAAGAGAATGAGAATATTTAAGACAGAAGAAGTGAGCTAGTGCAGTGTAGAAGATGTAGAGTGACTGTCTAAAGGGAGAGAAGAGAGAGAGAGAGATGTGGAAGGGTGATATGTGAAAGTGCCGACTCATCTGATTGACACAGCCTCCCAACAGGTACTACACACACAACACACATAACTACTACTACTACTCTAACTTCTTCAGTAACGAATAAATTACTTTGTGTGTACTATATGTATTATGTGCGTGTGAAGATGATAAAAAGAAGCTGAGATGCTTGTTGCAGTTACCATTATGGTTATTATTATTATTATTTTGCCCCTTATGATATCATATTATAGTATGCTTATTATTACTAGTACACGACGACGACACGGCAGCAAAAGTGATTTAACAGTTTTCTTCCTAGTTTTTATTTCAAAACGGTGTCTGATTATTCTTCTTCTTCTTTGGTTCACCACTTCAGTAACAACAACAAGAACAACGAGTTGCTTCTTCTTCTGTTGCTGTCAATCATCATTAAGGAAAAGGCAAGGTAATGCGGAGAGATTGCAGGGCGCACTGTGAGACTGAGAAGTGGTGTATACTAGGTACCTATATATCTGTATGTGTGTGTGTGTGTGTCGTTTCACCACAGCAGCATCAGTCAGCTAAAAAAAAATGATACATAATATGTGAGCATACATACACACAAGAAGCCACGGTAAAAGGAGGGGGAAAATGTCAGAAGATGAGGCAACATCTGCAACTCACTTTTTTGATTATTTAATAACAATGCTTTGTATAACAAGATGAATTTGGATTTTTTTGGTGGCTTTTTTATTAATCTTCAAGCTTCACCTGTTTTATGTATGTTTTCTTTTTGCTCCGATTTCTTTCAACTTCAGCTATCACGAATCATTAAATATATCACAAATTTAATGTACTTATACGACGACTTGACTTATTAATCTGGAACTTTTTATATCTGGCAACGTACGAGATAGTAATTCACTTTATTATTAATGAAATACATTGCAGCAAAAATGCTGAACAAGTGATCACAATTCACAACCACAACACATTTATGAAATTTTCTCTCTCCTAATAATACACCAACTTGTTTTTGTTGGCGATTTAAAATTAATAAAATTGAAACTCATCAAATGTTATTATTACAGATTGTGTGATAAATAATAGCAAACTTTTTTTTGCTATTATTGTATCGTATGTTATTACAAATGAGCATAAAAAACCAAATGCCCAACACTCAAAAGCTGTTCTTTCCCTATTTTGAATGCTCAATTCCAATCTGTCGTCTGTGAAATAACTTATTCTTCAAATTATACTCAAGTCAAAAGGTAATTGCAGAGCGTGAATCAGTTCTCTGCAAATGCAACAATGTCCTGAAAAAAGCACATACAAAAATTTACACAATACATTGTATTTTTTATACGATACTCTTCTTCATCTTGGTGGTGTTTCTTCTCGTAAAATACTACAAACAAGCAGAAAGCAAGGTAGGTATTACATATATTTAACTAATTAATTGTCCAATTACCCCTCACAGGCATTCATTTAGAAAGATGAAGAGCAATATATCTTGTTGCTGTCTTTTGTTCTAGTTTGATTAGATAGTATAACAACAATAACGAATTCGACAATTAGCGGCACAAGCACAACTTGCACTTACATTCTTACATACAACAACAACAACATATTATACCCATGTGTCTGATGTGTGTGCATATGTGTGTATTCCTCTACAAATTGCTGAGTTAGATTTTTTGTAAAGATATTTTGTTTCTTTTTTTCCCTCAATACTAAATCAGAGCCTTTAGCGATATAAAATGTAAATAAAGTTACATACTTCAAATGAAAAGGTCAAATCATGCTCATTTACAATTTAAATTGATAGGATCTTTCCATTTTACACTCATCTTTCGCACAGATATGTGCATGATTACAGAAAAATCTATGTGAGCACATGGAGCAAACGACGTAATCAGTGTATCATTTCATAGGTACAAACTACACATACACATGATATGAGGATACTCGTATGTGTGTGTGTGTGTGTGGAATTTCGACAAAATGGGCGTGAGAATATGAACTTATTTGGGAGGACTGTACAATGTTTGTTCTTGTTAAACTGGATTCGTAACTAGCTTGTTGTCTTTTTTTCTCGATTCAGTTCAGTTCAACGCGTAGATGCCTGTGTAAACTTTTACAAATTGGATAAAAACTAGTTCGACTGACTGTTCCAATACAATTATTACCTGAACGCAGAATACACACACACACAAACACACACTGTACTTGTTGAGAAAGAAAGCTGTGAAAGCCTCAGGATGTAGTTTTTAACTTGTCAAGATTTATGATTTAAATATTTAATCAACACTGACGGATATCAGTACATTATATTGTCCACCACCAAAACATCAGATATATAACAAAAAGAAGTACATTATATACAAATATTTGTATATCAGAATCAACATTAGACTTTTTTTTGTTGGGAAAAAATTATACATAAAAACAGAGAGTAGTTCACTCTTATCAAATAGGGATATCCAAGTAGGTATTTTTATTTGAGTCATTAAAAAAAGGATCTTGAATTACATTATTTCTTTGTGTCCTAGCCTTATTATTTGCGCCTTGTAGGATTGAAAGCAAAAAAGCATTAAGCCAATCAAGCATTTATGACACCCTCCATGATGCAGTTAAATACAAGCAACAACAAAGTTTCACTGCACACCAACCACACAACAGGGGAATATGAAATTATGACCTTACATTAAGCAGGTACATAAAAGTAATTATGTACAATGTGATGCTGAGGGGAAACAAATACTACCACATACACAAACATGAATCTAGGAAAGAGGTTAAAAGTATTAAGGCAACTAATGTGTTAAAATGAACCATTTTGTGAGCTTCTTATGAGCCTTAATTATTAAGACCTCCCACTTTATTAACATTTCTAATCTGTAATTACTCACGTACCATGTTTTTACTTGTATCTTTTTTATTAATGGCTTGCTTTTGCTTTTGCTCATGTCTTACAGAATGACCAGTGCAATGCCAGCAGAATGTTATATTCCCATGAAACTTTTTATATCAATTTAATTACGGCACATTACTAGCATACCACAAAGCCACACATCTCTAATCTCGACACACACACAAGCAGTTAACATTTGCAGCATGTTGTGCTGTAAATGCACAATAATTTTGTTTGAATACGATGTTGGATGTACATTATTGGCATGTTTTAGGTATTTGTAAAAAAATTCTCTCTCTCTCTCTCTTCTCTCCTCGCCTTGGCATCTGAGTACAAGAAAATTATTTCGTGTCCAAAAAGACATACCCACAGAGCGTCACAGGTCGCAACATAATATTCCTTTTTACAATAATCATCACCCTTTTGCCACCACCACCACCTTTTTCCTTCTTGTAATCAAACCTGTATTTGTATCCTGATTAATGAGTATAGACCACTATTTTCTGCACATTTAAAAAAAATTAAGTACTCAAAATGAATGTGCATTTTAGCATTAAAAACTTTTTTTTATTGTTCCTCAAGTGAAGTATAGAGTAGAGTAAAAACATTTTAGATGTAATAATTGTTTTGTGAACCTAGTACAACAACCCGGAACCCTTGTAAAAAAAATGGTGTTGCTGCTGCTAATATAATAGCTTATATACAGCAGATCTCTCTTTTATTTCAACTCTAATTACCTGAATCTTGTATATAAGTATGTACATAAAATACATTACAAGAAAAACATACATTCCCCGTTGTTGATTTTATGCTAGCGATAAAAATTTTAACGTTCACAATTTTTATTATTCTAAGTTTCCACGAAAAAAATGTCTTAAATGTTAAATTGATTACTTGTAATGGGTTGTAAAATTAATGTCTCATGGTTAGCAATCATCTTGTTTCAACTAAAATCAAGGTATGGTATCACACTATGCAACACACACACACACACACACACACACAGACACGTTGATATACTAGTACAAGTACAATATTGTGATATTTATGTGATATTACCCGTCTGCTGTTGTGTGTTCTTCATTGTAACAATGTACAAACAAATGCTACCTATAAATATGTATGTGTGTGCACGCAGAGTGTAACGTTATATTTATGAGATGACCAGTGGGACAAAATAGTAGTTGCCTGACTGATATTTAATGCTCACATAAAAACAAATATAAATATTAGCAATAAGAATCATAATATTCACTTAATTATGTATCTTACAATCCCCATCATCATCACGAACTACGGTTGTAGAGAAATAAACTTACATTGTTCTCTCAAATGGACAGGAGGACAAAAATCCAAGACAATGTTGTTACCTTTTGCGTACATTCCTCCTTATACACACATGACACATACCTACATAAATACAAATACATGAACACTTTGGTATTGCATGTATCCCCAATAATAATATGCACATATTACATAAGGTAATCATATTACACTTTGTTTGCGCGTTCTTATTTGATCGTAATAAGTCAAATAAAAAAATATTCCATTGTTCGAAACTATGCGATAATTGAGTTGCTGTAAACGTATTTAACATAACAAGGCATACTCCAAGCTATTTATTATTATGCAATGAGCTTCAAGAAGAAAAAGAGATAAAGTACCGCCGTTTCTTCGTCATTATAAAATATATATATAAAATGAACAAAAGCGTGTGAGCTGCTGCTTGTCTAAATTATTAAAAAGAATCACTATATATGTATATGTATGTATAATAAATAAGAAAAGCGTAAGCAAATGATGATGAATATTTTTCCAGAGTGATGCGTTCTCAATTGGGTATTAGTGTCTGTCGCTGTGTGTCTGGGCATACCACCATCATTAAAATAAAACGTCAACGTATTCTTCATCATCGCTATATGCTCTTTGATGATGATGATGATGATCCAAGGAACTGCATCTTTTCGTAGAAAATGGTTCCACAATGTTTCTTCTTCTTTTTGTGGACGGCGATAATAGAGTCAAAAACTAAGCCAATGAATATATAGTATGTAGTTTAAAGTTTACTAAAAGTAATAATAATAATAATAATAATGAACACAATATACAACGCTGATCCATCTTCTTCTTTTTTTATTCTGCAACTCTCTACTTTTCTTGAATGGCCTTCAGCAGGTGAATCTCTGATAAAAGTTCCCTAATGAGTTTTCATACCTTATTGTTCATCAAGCACATACATTTTTTGCTGAGTTTGTTCTTTTTTGTTGCATATTATTATGATTATGTATTCACTGACACTTTACATCATTAACCCTAATTTTTCAACAGTGAGCACATGAGCGTATACACAAGCTTGTGTCGTTGTGCGTCAAAAAAGATCTTACATACTTGTGTTATATGATGATGATGATGATGAGCATCTATCTATCCACAAAAATATTTAACTCTATTATAAGAATAAGGCAACGGAGAACATAATGACAAGAGTGGTGTCTCCGTGTGTGCGTGCACTGTGTGCACTAAATGCATCTTGTCCCTGTCAGTTTTGTGGGACTTCATTCACAAATCTATATATTATTTCGACAGATTTTTTTTTGTGTTTTGGAATAAAAAAAGAAAGTCATAAAGAATGTTTACATATATTCTTAAAAACTTTTTGTAGAATAGAATGTATTATAGAAGTGTGAAGTATAGTGTCAGTTTCATATATGTGTATCCATTACACAATAATAATAATAATAATTGTTCAATGGAGCTCTGTGAAGAATAGCGGATAATTCTTCTGCACTGTAGTATATCATATGGAGAGGGACACAATAACAATACAAAAAAAAAGAAAACTCACGCTTTCTGATGATGAAAAATGTTTTGAGACATGCACTCAGTCAAAAGGATTCTAATATTTATTTAGCCAAATAAATGCATCATAAATATATACCTATATTATATATACGTGCATTTGTACACATTATGCGTTTTTGTATTGAGCATGAGCCAATGCAAGGACAATAGATTGTGGACATTACATTACAATAATAAAAAAATGTGTAGGAAAGTAAGAAATATCATTTCATTTCACACACAATGAGCAGAATGTCAAAATATTGTCGGCTTGTTGGTATTTATGCATGCGTGTTCTTGTGTGTGCTGATTCAAAAGCGTGCTTCGTCAATTGGACGGCTGAAATCATTGAAAACGAAAATATGACATCATTTTTATTATTCCTCATAATAATATTATAATACCTATAATCCTATTTATTATCCAATACCACCACACTACTACTCACTGTTTGTGTTTTGTGTGCTTTATGTGCGAAATGGTTTTGTTCATCCTTTTTGATTACGCATTTCAAACCTCACTAAACAAATGAAGGAATGACATATAAATACTAATTTAAACTATTTTAAGTATTTATTATGTTTGCTATAATATGTATGTATACCTAGTCCCGTGACTATAAAGTGAGATCTCCCTCACCCAGATTATTACGTCACATTGCTTTAATCATCTAATCATAACTACCCGCTTGGTTGCATACGTACAACTTTCACCAATTCAGCATTGATAAATCTTAATGAGATGGATTTATGGTAGTCAAAAAAAAGATTGACATGTTTATTTTGCTTATATATATTTATGTGTGGGTGTTATCGGTAATAATTTTCTTGATGATCATCGTGTTCACGATCGTGAAGTTACATAATATTAAATAAGCATGATATATCAATACAAAAAGCAATTTGACAATATACAAAAATATGTTTATTAAAAATCAACGAGGCATATAATATTATTTTGAGCAAAACGTATTCACACGAAAAAGATATAATATCACAAATGAAATATCTGATAAGACCATAAAATTTTATTCTAAGGATTTAAGGCCAATTTTTACACCTGGATCTCTAACAAAATATGTAATAACAACATGTTTGCATTGTATGCAATAATATAATATACAAGATATACGATTTTAAGTAATAAATGGATTAAAATAGGCAGAATTTTTATAGATTTTAAATTTAGATTATTTAAATAACTAAAGCGCTCTTTTCTTATTATTTTGGTATGAAATTAATGTAAGGAGATTTGTAGATTACTAATAATAAGTGAGCTTCCAAGTAAATTTTGGTACACATTGTCACCTCGTAAAAATGCCTACTTTTGTGTTGTTAAAGTCACATAACAATGGAAATGGTCGGTTGGCTAAAGCAAACATTTTCCTTTCTTTTCCATAGAACACATTATTTTTTGAATCTCATAAAAAATCACCATTGTTTGTACAACACAATGCTGGAGACAACATACAACAAGGTATATTATTTGGAGTAGGTATGTTATGTATGTTTGTATATACCTATTCATCATCAGTTGAAAATTCGAACAAAATGTTCGACGAAAAAGGTACAAATCTTGTAATAATGGATACAACAAGTGGAGTATGTTGCTATATTGTACATAAAAGCCTCTTAAACAAACTCTGCGGGGCATTATAAGAAATCTTTTGTCGAGCATTGCTACTTTCATAAGTTTTAAAAAGCATACCTATGTGGTCATTTACCACTGAAAAAACTAGTCTTGATCTTAATCAATAATGTTTACATATAAATCACAAAAAAACGTTGAAAGTACATAAAAAAGTCAAAATTTGTATTCGTAATTTTCAAAAATTTTGGTGAATAAAAGTGGCATGAAAAGGAAACACACACATGCATACATTTAGTATAAAACCACATCAATGCAATTGCAATGTATGGAAATAATATAGTATATTATATACATATTATTAAAAATCATGTATGCAGGTTTTTTTGTAATATTATTAACCTAGAAGTATGTACAATAATGTAGGCAGGCATATTCATGTCTTATTTTCAATGTAAACAATACCACAATAATGCACGCATGCACACAAACACACAACATTCCCCATTTAGTATTTGAAGAACTCACTTAAAAAAATAAATAGTGTACTTACAAACACATTTATGTATAGATAAAAATAACTGATGGTATAGTGGTGGTGGTGGTAGTTGTTATAAACACGCAGTTTGCCCACTGTTCAAATAAACAACATAACAACAACACACCAAAGAAGAAAAAAGAAAGCAAGGATACAGAGAGAGAAGAGGAGAGAGGACATGGCTCATAAATAACATTGATAATCATCTATGAGGGTAAATCGACCTTCAAATCTGCACTGGCATCCTTAATATATTGTGTAATCGTGTGAGATTTATCATGCCAGGTCATTTTTTTCTCTCGTTCTCGCTCCAAAATGTACATTATTGTTTTACAAACATTGTTTGACAGCGTCTCTTAAAGTAGCCCCACGACGGCACAAAGTGAAACCATTAACACAAAAAATTGCTACAATATGGTGATGGCTATACTCTTATTGTGTCTGTGTTCTTATCATTATTATTATGCTACCATTTTTGTTGTTTGAAAAAATAAAATAAAGGAAACATTTTCTTTGGGAAAAGCCACAAAAATATCTTAGCCAACTTGACATGTATATGTGTTTCTTATGCTCATGTGTGTGTACTACTGAAAAAAAAGATAGGCATGTGCTCCTGTTAAGTTAATATTTGGATTTTTTCGAGTCAATCAAAAAAGCAAATATAACCGTATGCCTATCCCCTACAACACAACGGATAAAAAGAAAGCAAAAACATTACCTAAATGTTATTAAACGTTTATGCAAAATGAATTTAAAATCTCTTTAATTAAATATAAAGTACGAAACTGGATAAGACCAAGGTACTGAAAGAACGATACATTCATGCATTTGTCCCCAGCAGAGCGTTTCCATGGAAAACAATTATACTTTCATTTCCTTGTTCATGAATGTGTCTTTTATTTCGAACAATGGATCAAATCTATTCATTTTGATGTGGTTGAGCTGTTTATAAACTTTTTAAACGGCATTGAGTACAAACATTTTCCTTGCGCTTGCGTCCTCAGTTTGCAAAAGATTGATCAGTTCCCCCATATTTATAGGTATGTATATTATGTTAGTAAATTATTATTGCCGTATTATCAATTACATCACTTTCTATAACAGAAATCCTAACTCATTTTTTTAATAGGACGCAAAGTTAATAGGTGTGTATGGACATGTACATATAAGCATATAGAGCAATATAAACAGCTTAAAACATGATAGAATTAATGCCGTTTTAAAGTGACTTATGATGGAATACAACAACGTTAACATTTGATTTTGTGAGCAAAGTACATTGTACATCATATTGTTATAATTTTTTGCTCATTTGCTTCCACCCGCTGACAGCAATAATTTTGATAGTAAGTATTTTACGAGAACAAGAAGTGTTGGCTCATTCCATATTACTATTTTTTATTCGTCGTAGATTTTTTCAGTAAAATACACGGCACAATATGCATACATCCCTTTTCTTCTTATTTTCTTTCCTTGTTGAATTTTCTTCTACTCCTTTTGAACCGACAATGACGATTATCTTTTGTCGACTATTTGGCCACGGGAATAATTTTTATTGCCTATTCTGGCAGACTGTTTACTTCATAAAGTTTGCTTTTGACATTAACAACGATATTAAATAATGCAAGAACAGTACAAAATAGAAAGGAATGACTTTTAAAATTGAATTATTATCGTAAATGTATAGTAGTTCAGAAGAAGAAAAAAGAAGTTCTGGTTCTAGTTAGGAAAAACCGAAAACATCTGTCTGAATAGCTGAATAACAGCAGCAACTTGATGCAATGAGTACAGAAAAAGTTCAAATTCATACCATAAAGTGCACAGCACACAAAATTATTTTGTCAAATGCAGCATCATCAAATCATAAAAAGCTACTATTGCATTGTTAAAAATGAAGCCATGGGTAGGTAGGTAAGTAAATATTATTATAAAAAAAAAAGAAAAAACAACTCTATATACCCTGGCGTATAAAACCACATTGCGATTATCAGATCACCCCGTTATATACATAGGTACACATTTCCAGTTTGTTTCGATATGTCAAGTAATAACCTTCTTCTTTTTTTATAATTGAATTTTGGGATAAAAGTTTACAAGTTTGAGAGTTCACTTATTCTTCTCATTTTTTCTCTCGAAAGTGCTATATGAAAAGGGTTACTGCTACTAAAATGAAAGTAGTAGTACATAACATATATATATATATATTCTGAGCAATTTACGATGTGTGTCTTCAATTTCATAAAAAAATAACATTTTTTCCTCAATCTGTTTCTCTGAAACATTTTAATCTCTCTGCACGCTATGAACAACAACAACATCAGACAGACATACACAGAACTTTATAGATGCAATTATGATTATGAGCTCCCTCAAAGTTGTCTTCATTAACTTTTGTGTGTTGTTTTGTTTGTGGTCTTCTCCTCTCCGCTGTGTTCAGACAATTACACTAAACATAAGCTTCATATCCAATCTTCTTGTTTTACTGGCTGAAAAGGAGAACATGACATGACATGCCAATACTTAATGAGTTTACGTATCGTATCATACGTGTACACTAGTAGTAGTTGTTGAGATATACAACTTTAATCCATATTATTTATTTAAAAAAATTATATATACGGATTTTCAGTTCTGTGGTGGTGGTATATAATAGAATAATAATAAATGGAGGTAAGGCAGTAGGCAGTATAATATTTATGCCTGTATGGACATTTTATGCAGGGTTTCCCGTGTTTTTTTTTGTATGTGTGGACGCATTTGCCCAGGTTTATACTTGCCAGAAAATTTCTGTGAATTTTCAATCAGGATTGAGAGAAGACCTCCTAGATTGATTCTCCTCACCTCCTACTATGATATAACATTTTAGCAGCAAGAAACAGACTGGCTCAACAATCTTTTTTCCTTTCTTTCTGGTGTGATTATGCAAATGTTTCAAGATGGTCATGATGATGATGTGGATGATGATGAAAATAATGATCAGAGTCATAGTCATGATGATCATGACGATGATGATGACAACGGCGATACTGTGATACTGTTGTGCTGCTCACATGGAATAGATCTTGATGTTCATGTTATAAATATGTATGTTATACTATAGGCATACACATACATGTGTTTCGTGAAGTCACCTCACTCGGCAAGGAATGTGTGTGCATTGTTTCTCGTACATTGTACATTGTTTTAAGTATAAAAAAGTATTTCCCTTCCCAGTATGAACACTTTGGTAAACTGCTAGAGATATATTTATGTAAATCTCATCTAAAAACACGTGTGGAAGATTCCTTAATCTATATAAAATTATTGTGGAATTATGTAAATTATGCAAGTTTTTTTTATAATACGCAAAGGAAAAATAATATGATGCATGTTCATTTTCGATGGAAGTTCCAAATTGTGAACTCAAGTGTATTTTTTTAAACAAAAAACAACGCTCTTAAATGTAAGTGCACTAGGTTCATATTATTATGTGATCACTCAAAATTTATCTGACAAAAAGTAACTAAATATGGGGAAGATATTACATATTTAAAAATGAAATGGTTGATTATTTATTATTAAATACTAATACAATATTTCACTTTTCAGTTCGTCCGTGTGTGTGGGGATAACATGGTACAGCACGAGATGCTTAAACATAAAGCAATATATAGCATAACCACTTGCAACTTATGCACAACTTGTATGCAACATCACCAAATAAATGCAAATCCTGGTATAAACATACATAAATAAATTATCTTTTGGTACCTTGAGGAACACACTTACTTTCAAGTGTATATACCTACATAGATGATTGAAAATTCAAAAAAAAAACCTTCGTAGAAAACTTGTATTCGTTCTTCGTAGCGCTAATGATACTAGCGTGTGTGTGTGTGTGTGTTGGTTTGTTGATTGATTGATTGATGAGGCTAAAATAAAATTTAATACATGGTTTAAAATAAGCATAGGTATGATTCGTATAAATTCGCAACAAATCTTGTTACTTTAGGGTTTCATCATTATCATCATCATCAAATTGTTAGTAGGTATGTAGTATGAATTATACAGCAAAAAAGGATATTGTGAGTAGTGCAATGCAATGGTGGCACGTGAAATGACTTATTTCATGTTACTTTCAGCATCATCATCATCCTTGCCGTTTCATTTACTTAATTTTTCTAGCTTGAAAAATTACCTTCTTCACATGCAATTCTAAATTGCCCAGCCAAAATACCTATAATCGTGTTTGATTCCCATTAGTATCACTTTTTAACGCACATACACACATTTCAAATAACAAGAATGGTAAAAAAAGGCTTGTAGGTAGGTATATTATTATTATTATTATATGGCCATATACAAACAAAACACAATAACAGATGTATATGATATAAAGAAGGACTATGCAAATTTACACATACATACATACGTATTTATTACCACCATCACCGATTTTTATTGTGATTTTCATTATTACATTTTTACAGCTAAGACCTTCGACTAAATGAGTGTGTTTCAATCTATATAATATGTTGCCTAAAACAGAAGATTTGTACTTGTTGTGTGTGCGACACAAACACATATAACAATCCTTATTGCAATGAAAAGTGAATGTTACACGAGCGAATGTATGTATGGTTGATAGTGTGTATGTGTGTAGTTTTTATTAAAATGCATTTTTCCTTTGAAATTGATGAATGCTGCTGTTGATGAGTCTCTCTTCTTCTTCATCATCAACTACACAGGGGATTAATACTTACTTTAGATTTTTACATTACATTAATATCATTATTCTTCAGTAGTAGTTGTGTTCGCTAGTAGGCCTCCAATTACATACTGTAATTGGATTTTATCTATTTTAATTCTCTTCTTTTTTTTTTATAACAAATGACTATATTTAACAGGCGAGGGAGCAATCTTCACAGAGTTTGCTGAAAGTTTTACACAGAAAATTTAGGAGACAATAATTTACTATTCTTATCACCAATTTGTAAGATACACACACAGCACGGTATTAAATGTTTGTTCTCTCTGTCTCTTCCGCCACCACTTCATATATACATACATAGTAAAAGATATAGCTCTAAAATGCCATTCTACCATTGTTCCTTCAATAACAAACCAACCCATCATTTATACGTCTCATTTCATCATCGCTGTTGTATTTCGTGTAACTGTATCAGATTTCCCATATACCACCGCTACTTTTTAAAATGATATTCACGCCGCCTGAATGTGGCTTTTATTTCTGGAACATTCTCGTTCCCTATGTATTGTGTATTCTAGAAGAATGAACGTGCGTGTGTGCTCGTTTCATATAGTCATT
>JAHZNC010002063.1:1656-17580 GCA_027744095.1 Zhuqinia jingwanae | reverse complement strand
ATTCAATGTACTCGTGAAAAAACTAGTCAGGTTGCAAACGGTTTTCTCACGTTTTAATATTCCCATTCCCACCCAAGCAAAGCTTTTAAAGTAAATCTTTTAAAAAAAATTTAAAAGTACAATTTGCTCTATGCCACATTTTCAAATTTAATTAAAACATTCATACATTTTTGATATGTCTTAACTTAATATTCTTCTTTGATTGCAGATATGCATTTAATGTAACTGCCCAACATTCTCTTTGCGTAATTTCCGAGGCAACTACTTATCTACCGTCTAAATTATTTTTATTACTTCATTTAAAAAAAATTAAACGGAGCCTTTGTCTTGCATTTAGAAAAACTATTGGAACGAATGTACAGACCTTGGTACTGCTTTGCACATCGTCGCACCGCTCGAGAAGTGACAAAAAATATTATTTGAATTGTTACGCTGATTATACATAGAGTACCCTGAATATTTTTTGCAGAAAAAATCAAAGAATATGCAACATATTTAAATTCGTAGTATCATTGCTACCTTAATATCAAGTACTATTATTCTTTCTTGTGAGCGATTCTCCTGTCGTTGTTTCAATTTCTTACTTTTGCCATTTTCGTTTTTTCCAAATCCCCAAAAAAAATCTGATATGATGTACGTAAGTGAAAACAAGCTTTTTCATGAGATGTCAGAGATCCACATTGATTTATAGTTCTGCTATTGCTCCTACAATAACACCTTTTTTTTTGCTACTGCGACTTTTTCTCTCTTCAAAACTGACTACGACTGTGTGAACAACAAAATGTGTTTGATTTGTAATTTGTATCATCCAACAAAGGAACTTATAATAATAATTATATTACATTCATTTAACCCAGCGCTGCCACTATACTGAGTATTACTGATGCTCAATATGCCGGGATACATATAAGAGACAAACTCTCTATATATTATTATTACCATTCTCCATCTCCACTACCGCATATTATAAAAAAGTAAATACTTGACTTTTGATGCAAATATGCAAAACAAGCAAGAATTTTTTTTCTCACTTTGAAATAAAAAAAAACAAGACTAGACAAGATTTTAGTAAAATAAAATTATTCTGCAAAGTCAAAGAGCATCAGACACACACAAACACCGTTTCATATTTTGTAGTTTGTTGTAGAGAGGGCTATTATTTTTTTTGGTTAATTAAAGTCTTCGTTTAGTGTAAATTATGTACACACATTGTATATTATTAATACATATATTATCATCAAAAGACATAAAAAATCAAATGGACTGTTCTCTCGCAGTTAATCATAAAAGGAAGGACAGGACAAAGTAGCCTCAAGAAAAAAATGCCCATAAAATTTTATGCATAAGCAAGCGAGAGCACAGAGCCGCCGAGCCGAAGATGGTAATAATGAGTAGAAGTAATTAAGAGACACAAGCCAAAATGCCAGCAAAATACAAAAGGGAAAGACAAGCTGCTGTAGTAGTTGTATAGTTTGTATCAAACATGCAAAAGAAGAAGATGATGATCTTCACTTCAACGCAAACAATGGAAGATCATCATGTGAAGCATCAACAACAGTAGCAGTAGTAGCAAAATGGCAAAGTAACTAGCCAAGTGGTATCTGTTGTTGTTTTTGTTGTGGTGGTGGGGGTATTATATCACTAGAGAGAACGATCCGAGAACGTATAATCGGATTAGTTGGAAAAATATACAATATGAAGCATGATATTCAAGTGGATGATATTATAACTTATAAATGTTTACCGTATTACAAAAAGATGAACAAACGTACGCGTACTCATCGTCATCATTACCATCATCAGCAAACAAAACACAACTTACTTCCCATCTTGACTTTTTGGCTTTTTCTTCTTGTATAAAAAAAACAGTTGGCTTATATAGTTGCCTGAAAAGGACGATGCTGATCATGATCAACTTCACCTGAGGCTGGTCTCTTTGTTTTTGCCCGTTACGTATGTATATACATCATATAATAATGTCATATATGCATGCTTGCATGCAACGTAAGGCCATATGTCTTCATATAGTGCACCTTCCTGTTCCTGTCTTGTTGAGAAAAGATGTAAAAAGTAAATGTAAAAATGATAATAATAATGAATGTACATACAAACCTTGAGCTTTCCTTAAATAAATCCGTTTTCTAGGAATGTCTAACAAATAAGCTTAAAAACGATAAAAAGAGAATTTAAGAAAAGTCCAATTTCAATGAGTATATATACCTATGAGCATTCTTAATTCCTATTATCATCATTATCATTATTACTACAATGATCGTCAAGATGATGACGATGATGATTATGATCTTTTTTCCTCAACCAAGAAAACATTTATTTGAAAGAAAAGATTCTTAAAAATAAAGATTTAAAAAAATAGATTTCTTCGTATTAATATCGAACAAGGAACTTTGATGTGTTTTTTTTGCTACCGTGCGCATTTCCTTTTCTTTTTCGGAGAAGATCTGATGAAATTGAAGCCGAACAATAATAGATTAGAAAGTTTTTTTTTCTTTTTCTTATTTGCAATATCCCCGGTACACAAAAAAAGTCTCAAATATATTTTGTTATATTATTTTCTTCTTTTAAACCTGCCCATTTTCCATTTAATTTAATGTCTTTTTCAGCAGAGTGAGCAACCAAACATTACATATTATTACGCTGCTGCTGCTGCTCCTTTTGTATTTGTTGTTGTTGGTACACGGGCCAACTACAAGATTTTCTTGTGACTACAAAAATGTTGTTTTGTGTGTGTACACTATGTACCTGTACAAGATATTACCTTATCTATTTATACATATTATCTGTATATATATGTATGTATCTTTTATAAAAATCATTTCGTACTTAAAGGTTACCTCACCTATTTTCAATCCCAATCCCTGCTGCTGGACTATATAGCTTTTGGTTTGCGTGTCTGTGAGAGTACCAGCAGCAGTGCAGCTCGCTCTTTTCTGGCCATTTGGATTGGAATACGTATCATAACCTGCTTGGGCACATTATTATTGCTTACCCCCAATAAGTTGTATAGTGGAAGCAATGCATCATCAGCTCCACGACTCTCATGCAATGCATGACTCAAAAGATCAACTCACCTTGATGCTCTCATGAATCCGAGTTTTTTTTCTCTCTCTGTGAATCTGATCATATTATTTCATGATGATCATAATCATCATCATTCCATTCTCTGATTCCAGAGTATACACAAAAGATTGAGATGCAGAAGGACGCTATCTCTCTCTCTCTTTGATTTTTATGATTGTTATTTTAAAAATATTCCAACCCAAAAACCACGCCGTTGGAAAACAGTCACAAAAGTCATCGGCAACATTGTTGTTGCCTTTCCGTTTACGTTATGTTACGCTACAGCACAATAATAGTAATAGCAAGGTGAGCAAAGCGCATTGTAAAAATGTGCTTTTTCTCTGTCTTCTTCTCTGTTTGCTCTGTGGTAATAGCTATATGATTATGTACGTGTTTCTTATTCTTTTTTTCCTCGTGAGCTGAGGGAAGAGACGCGAGCAAGGTTAGATGCGAGCTTCAACTCTGGAATTCTAATAAGGGTCTATATAGACGACGACATACCTACTGCAGGGTTCTATTTTATAATACTAAGAAAAATACGTTGTGAGGAAAAAAATATATGTATAGTTGTATACCATCATTCTTTCAAAAAGCTGCTTATTGTATTAAACGGGAAAGGTGAGCTGCTTGTATCGCAAGAACATAAAAATATTTTCCAAGTTGCTTCTTTTCTTTGTGCAAGTGCAGCAGACAAAATGCAACTGGTAAAGGTTTCTCGTAATACATAACAATAAATATACGTTCATATATACCTACTCTTTTCAAAAAGAGGAATGTAAAAAGTTGGTACAACAGCAGCAGCAGTGGTGGTGGTGAAATTGTATATATGTTGTATGTGGCAGAATTATCAGAGAGAATGCAAAAGGGAAAAAGTTACCCTCTTTTCTTTTTCATATGCTGTTGATGCTATTGATGCTATTGCTGCTGCTGAAGTTTTAAAACGAGTGGGTAGTTTTAATATGGAATTTTATGTACCTATATAAAAGCTTGCATATGATATAAGCCCTGGTGGTGGTGATAGGCAGAATATTTCTTTTTCTTTTTTTTCTTCTTCTTCTTCTTACAGCATATTGGTCTCGGTCTTATAATGTGAACTGCTCTTTTTCTTGGACATACTGGATTGTCTTCTTTTCTTGTGTGCAGGGATGAAATCCCCTTAAGGTAAAATACCTTTGCAGGTAGGAGCTCATGCAAGCTGTTACTTACTTTTATGATGATACAACTATGAAGAAGATGCATGATCTGTGTAGTTGTTGTAGAAGTATAAGCAGTTGTTGTATTGTTAGACTGCATGAATAGTAAGTACAAAATACATTGGGCTCCTATGCTGTTGTAGTATGTTAGTGGCAACAATAAGGATGGTCATGATGATGATGATAATGGGAATACAGGTAGGATTTACTTTTATTGCTGCTGTTTAACTATTCAAGTTTATAAAACTAGCCAAGAAAAAAAAAGAGGAGAAGAGAGGCTTTTACTTCAACAAACGTGCTTACCACTACTTCTTCTACTACTACTATATATGCAAGTAGTGCGTGCATACATACAAACCACTTTTGGTTAAGAAAAAAAAATACTTGAAGAAAAGTATAAATTCCTTTTGTATCATGCAATGTATTTCAATTAAATGCATTTTAAAGTATGTACATGTATACACGAGCCCATGTTCTCTCGAAGGAATTAGGTACAAGTTTTTACCCTTTTACTTATGCTATATGTGTGTATCTCTACATATCTTTTCATTCCATTCAAAATCCATCCCCAGAAGCATCAACAAGTAGTTGTTGCGTTCCGTTTGTTTTGTCAAAGCTTCTGGTGCTGGTGATGGTGGTGACTGCTTGTTGCATGCATTTTTACAAATATTCATATTATATAGTCAATGTAGTAAATATATATACTATACTAAAAACTCAACTCCTTAAGGAGAGGTTTGTAAAAAAAAGTGCACAAAAGTACAGAAAAAAATGCACGTTCGGATCAAGTCTTGATCAACAACATTTTTCATAAAAGTTTTTATTATTGTGCAACAAGAATACACTCTCAGCAGCAGAAACCGAACTGAACAAGCTGGTTTGCAAAGTCAACTGAAGTAATTATTATGTATGCAGAAGTACACTGGTGTTGTGTGGACTGTGGACTAATACGGTGAACAGAGTAAAAAAGTGCTTTTTACACACACACAGCAAGCTGCATTGTTGTTGTGTAGCTGTAAGAAGGTTGTAAGGTGACGAACTGAATTTATCATCGACAGCGAATAAGTCGAATTATCATCATCATCATCATCATCATCATATCATCCTATCATTTCAATACATTTTTCAACGTCACCGTTTCATTCTCTCATGTGGCCATTTGCATTTTAACGAGTCTCTGTTCTGTTCTGCTGCCTATTATTTTTGGCGGATTTTAAACGGGATCCCTGTAACGACACAATATACCAATCGTCATCATCAACCCAGCAAGAGCAATTGTTCTACTGTGTGTTCTCGTTCCATTCTACAACAAAACTACTACACACAACTCGAACAGAATAAAGTGTGTGTGTGTGTGTATGTTTGTGTGCAATTATAAATGAAGATAGAAAAAGAAACAGACAGACAGACAGGAGCAGCAAAATGGAGGAGGATAAACATATATAATAAGCATACTTATTATTACTGTGCGACCAAAAAACAATAAAACCTGATACTTTTTTGTGTGTGATGATATGGTAGTTTGGATGTAATTCGTAATAGTATCATCATCATCATCGTGCAATGGTGCAAATTTGAACTGTGAGCTTAACAAGATTGTCTCAACTTTTGATGTTGTTTTGAGCGAGGACTATATAGCTATCATTATACCTTTTACCTCACCTACTCTCAAGAGAGTATACTGCTGTAGTAGTACATAAGACGACGAAGGAGGAGAACAAGAAGAGTGAGACAAGACGCCTATCATATCATATAAAATGATACATGCTTATTTGCAACAAAATCGTGATGGCATTAGTTCTGCATTAGTGCTACAATTATTCTGCTCTCTAACATTTTTGGTTAGCTAATCTGCACTCGGCCTGTTTGCACACCTGCATTTTATAAATATATCTTTATTTTGCATTGGATGACTCTGCCATCATTACTACACACACAGATGACCAATGCTGCTGACCTGTGTCCCAACTTGGCTGCTATACGCTGATCAACCGCAGCAGAAGCTCTGCACTCAAATTAACTAGAAAACCCGTCCACGAAGGAGATAACATTTTTTTTTGTGGTGATCCTCTGCTGTTGTGTCCCTCTCTCATCTTTTCTTTCTTTTATCAATTTTATTTTATTAAAAGAATTGCACCATCAATCTTTCAAGTGTCACTGGATGGATTATTGTGACACAGACAACTGAGCAGCAAGCATTTTTTATATTGTTAATTAAAATAGTTATCATCAGCAACAAATAATAATATTAAGAACCACTACCATATTTGCAACAACAAAAAAGAAAACAAAATGATTTACGACAAAAAGGAAGCCTGAATAAATGCCTTTTCAACACATTTCAAAATGTTGTTGTTGATAGCCAGTAACTGATAATAATAATAACTTGTTGCTAATCTTGAAAATGAATAATTATCGACACTACTAGCTGTGTAATTCTATTGTTTTTTTCGTGTGGTTGTTGTTGTTGGTAGTGTTTTGTAGCGGGACAGCGTGGTGGTGTAATGTTCTATTGAATTTTAATGACAATGAGGCGTTGCACCATAAAAAGTTTAATTCAATTTTCTTTTTACATTTTATTGTGGCACATGCATAGAGCACATCACACAGTGGCATTTTTTAATGCAGTTTGTTAACTTGCTGAAAGCGTGTATTCAATTACTCCCTTAATAATCTCTAATAATATAGATAATTATCTTCAATTCAATGATTCAACAATTGAATATTTAGTAAAGTGTGATTGATGGTTGTATTGTTGTTCCTTCAAAATTTATTACCTTTCCGTTTTGTTTTCCCCCGCCTCTTTTCCGCAATTTGGTACAAGAAACAATCAAAGAGTTATATAGCAATTTAACAACTCAAAGTGCTAATTTATCCGTATAATATCCATTTTTTATTATATGGTTGTTGTTGTCCGTCGTCTTCTTCTTTTGAGGTGAAAATTGAATTAAAAAGCAGTAAGAATCCGTGAACAGTGAAATCGGTACTTAGTACTTCTACCAGGCAATATAATATACGAGCAGAGAACAATGCTTTGATAAACATCATGATTATTTTCGCCTTGTTAAACATCAAATAAAGTGTTTAAAATTGTTCACGCATGAGATCCGCAACAAGGAGAGAGAAAAAAAAATTGTGGAAAAATACTACGCGAACATTGAATTATTAGCCTTTTCGTTCCGGCAAAAACAGTTGGAAGAAAAGAGTGAAGAGTGCTCCACCAAACACGAAGCGATTTCATGGACCAGTAAATTGCTGCTGTGCATTCCTTTGGAACGGTAACGCAACGCAAAGGAGCAGAAGCGAAAAAACGCTAAATGGGTATACATGCAAAAAAAACATCAGCAGTAGCGGCAACACTTGAAAATAAAGAACAATATTTACGTACTTGACTGTTTGGATTTTCGCAGAAGCTGTCCAAAAAAAGATAATTTAACTTTCAAGAGCGCGAAAATTGGATTTATGTCAAAGAAAATTCAAACATAAATTAATGAGGTCCTATAATTTAGAGTAAAGTTGATAGTGGAAGTAAATATATGCAATAAAGCTGTCCACTTCCACTACTTCCAGTTTCTTGTAAAAAAAGCCAAGCAAACAGTAAACCAAGTAGAAAAAGAACAAATGACTCGTGAAATCCATTCGATACGACGAAGGAGAAGAAGTTATCCCATAAACAATTTTACTGGTTGTGCGGAAGAAGGAGGCAATTTGTATTGCAGAAACGTGAGAAGAATACATTTTCATTGAGCATTTTTCTTCCTCTCTGGGTATTTTTACTACCCAGAGTTTTTCCATCCGGGTAGTATACTCTACCCGGCATGGAGCCTTGCTCATCGTCCCCAATGGTCAACATGATTATTGGGGGGCAGAGGTCAAATAATACAACGCCACATCACCATTACTATTCTACTCCTACGACGGAACAGCCATCTAGCTTTATTGGTGCACCACACGGTTACGGAGGAGTTGGGGGTGGTGATCCCCATCACAATCATCCTGGCGCCAGAAGGAGCAGTAATCATGGCCTACTCCAACATGGAGTTTCCCCATCTCCCATCCTCCATCATCACCTTGGGCCAGCCTCAAGGGCAACACCAAAGAGTCGCGGTCAAAGTCCGAGTGTCAATTCCCTGGGTGCGGAAATGGAGCCAAGCTCTTTGACCCCTTCCGCACATCACATTCATCATCATCCGGCAACCGCTGTCGGTGTTGGTGGTCTTCAGCATCACCTTAATACACCATCTCCCCATCATCATCACAACATTAACATTGGACACGGCCGTAATCACCTGCATGATGATAGTCACATCCACATTAACTGCAATGATAACAGCTCGCATTCCATCTCTCCTCCAAATTCCAACTCCAACACGACCATCAGTTGCGGTAGTGGGAATAGCACGTCGGCTAATATTGGAGTGCCGACATCGAGAAATGCAATAAGGACTAGTGGTGGTGGTGTAAATATTAACCATAATAATAATAACAGTAATCATCGGAGTCATAATAATAAAAGCAATAGTAAAGAACAGACAGAAGACTACGAAAATTATAGGAATAGAACAAGTAGTAGCAGTGGTGGGAAAAATAAAAATAAATCGAGTGGACGAGGAAGCAATGGCAAGGGACACAAGACGAAAAAGTCAATTTTGGAAGATGACTTTGAGAAGAGTGCTGGATGTAGTTCCATGGACGAGGATAATAGTGTTAGTGGCTGTAATAACAGTAAATTTAAGCAGAGACCACCGTTCATTAACCCTAATCAGGAATTCCTTCCCATTTGTGACGCTCTCTTCAACATGATTTCTCTTGCGGCCTACTTTTGTGACGTGGTATTTGACGTGTTGACAGTGTACACGTGGTACAAAATGAGTGTTGAGACTGAAGAAGACCTTTACGAGCTTTCATACTCGGCTGTCCAAACGCAGCAACAAAGGAACAGGGTATCCTCTGGGGAAGTGGAGGAACGTGTGAGTACAATGCCAAGGGAACTGATGTGGCAGTGGTCCCTGTTGGGAGTGGTTTTCATCAGTGTGTCGTGCATCCTTAGTCAACTGTTGTCATTCAAGTGGTACAAACAAAGTAAGAGGAGAGGACAAAAGGCTCCAGATGGCACATATTTGGAGGGACCACCTCCACCCTGTTCTTCGAGTGTACTAGTGGCAATGCATGTATCCCTTGTGGGTGTTCTCTGGAGATACTTTAAACTTTTTATCCCGGTTGATCTCCGTTTTGTTAAGAATGAGGTGAGGGACCTATGTCTGCTAAGACTGATTCACGCGTTTTGCCAAGCAGCGCCAATGCTTC
Organism: Zhuqinia jingwanae; assembly: GCA_027744095.1. NCBI lineage: Eukaryota > Metazoa > Arthropoda > Collembola > Entomobryomorpha > Paronellidae > Zhuqinia > Zhuqinia jingwanae. The sequence continues at coordinate 8,002 of JAHZNC010002063.1, read as the reverse complement.
TTCTTCAACTGTATATCATTTGGCACGAGCCAGGACTAGATATGGTCAGTGATCTTATGAAAGTCTCCACATCATCTCTCCGAAAAACATTTTCCACGGCGAGAAAATGTCCAAGGTGAAAAAAATCAGCTATTCTGCCATTGTGGCTGTGGTATACACATTTTGCTACATAAACGTGCAGGAGACCAACTCCCGCATTAAAGTCATCATTTACTACGTCACCATGTTTATGGAAAACTGCCTTCTCCTGGGAGTCTGGTTAATTGCGGTTCGCTATGAAGACGAGATCTGGTTCAGATCGGGAGTCACATACGCTGTCGTGGTGTCCTTCTTCGGAGGGCTCTGTTTTATGGGCTTGTACTACAAATACTTTCACGTCAAGAAGCTCAGCTATGTGTACGACGCAGAGAGCTCCATTTACCGAAACACCAGCAGTATTGGTGGCTGCTCATTAATTAATGATAATGGCAGTATGGTAGCGACCATTACCGGCGCTAGTGGTGATTACGATCATTGCTCCACCGCACGTGGCAAAAGTAATGGCGTAATAATGGGATACAATAGTAGAAGCGGTGATAATGGGAGCACTAAAAAGAAAGCGCAAAAGGCTAATCAAAACTTTAATAATAAACGCAATAACCGAAATGTTAAAGATCAACAGCAAAAGAAGCAGGGTAAAAAATCAGATAGCAACAATGAAAGCAGTGGTGGCAGTGGCGGTGGAGGCAAGTCAGGAGGCCCACTATTCAACAAGACGAATGGTCATCACATTCATCATCCCAATGTACCTGGCGTGTTCAATTGTAGATTTCATCCGGCCATGAAGAGAAAGAAAAAGAAGCCAACATCGTTCGTGCCCCCACCTGCAGTCCAGCAGAATGGCACATCAAATAACAATAATGGTGGAAGTGGTCGTGGTGCCTCCGTATCAGCGACTACAGCTGCAGCTCAAATGATGATGATATCTACTCCACCACCACCGAAAAACACTAATGAAATGGCACAAATTGTACAGAATACTACTGCGGGACATTATGCAGATAATAGTCAGCCCCACAATAGCTTGTTACTCCGTGCAACTCCGAAGGAGCAGCTCTCCATGCATGATGAGCAGCCGAATGGCAGTCATATTCAAAACCACAATCTCAGTCATCATAACCATCATCATCATCAGCATAACCACCACCACAACAGTCATTTGGATAACCACTATGATGTTAACACAACAAGTGGTGCGGTAACAAATTGTGGTGGAAGCGCATCCTTGTCACCACATTATGATCTCCCAGAGGATCACAGCTACCACGATCCAAATATTACAGGAGGACAAGGTGGAAGTTGCGTTGGTGGTGGTGGTGGTGGTGGTGGGTGCTCAGGCTCAAATAATGGCAGTGCTGCAAGCTCTTCTGCTGTGTATGGTCCCATGTACACTGTAATGAAAGGTGGTACTAGTGGCGGTAGATTGATGGTTCCTTTCTGGCGACGTCCACTTTCCCTCACGATGGGCAGTGAAAACGAAGGAAGCATCAGCAGTCGGGTGGATATCCAACAGAAGCTGCAAGAGAAGAAGCAGCAACAGCTTGCCGAGTTGCGGGAAATCGAGGAGGAAATTAAGCAGGGCAAGCTGAAAAGGCCAGAGTTGCACGAGATGATTCCAGAAATTCCGGTGAATGCGAGACAGACCATTCCAGTGGAAAAGAAACAGCCTTGGTTTGGAGGTGGATGTGGGGGAGATGAAATGCAACAACCGCACATGATGATAATTCCGTCGGATGCCGAACATCATCACAATCACAATGAAATTTTGTTGGATCCCCAGCAGTATTTGATGTACGCTTCCGCATCGGTTGTTGGAGGTGGACAAGTAGCAAGCCCAGCTTATCAAATGATGGATAATGGGTCTGCGTTTTATTACAATCCAGACTGGCCAGTGACTGGTGGGATGCCCAATTATTATGAGCCACTTTATCAAAATGGAGATGACATTGAGGGACAAGAGGATAGTGTCAGTGCGGCGGGTGGAATGATGCGAGGTGAAGGTGATGGTGAGGGAGATATAAGTCCTCCTTCCGGTGGCAGTGCGGGCATCATTAGTGGAGGAGATATAGGAAAGGGGAAAGTTGGTGGTGGAAGACTGGGTGATAGGAGAAGACGAGGTAGAGGAGTGGGAGGTGAAAAAGGCTATTTTGATCCCAGCTCCAAGGAAAGCATTTACAAGAGTTACAGAATTCCTTCAGATATTGATAGTCAAATGAGTCTACCCAGATCATATACTCTTCCCAGAGAGTTTACATATAAGAGGAAGTTCCGCAAACCGGTGAAGACTGAAAACTTTTTGCCTTCTACAAACTCCAGTGATGGTATGTATCTTTCTATTTTTGTAGTTTTATTGTATTATTATCATAAATAAATCATACATAACTGACAAATTGTCAATGTCAAGTTCATTTATATAATACCTACATATTCTTATGACTTTTGAACAGGCGACGTTGACTCTGGCGAAGATCCAGAAATATACAGCCAAGTACATCCTTATCCTTTGCCTTTGCCGTTACCATCGATGCACCATATCCACCATCAAAATGGAACATCAACTCCACCAGTTGGCAATAGTTCCATAGAAGAACCTCCTGCAACAGTAGTAGTAGTAGCAGCAGCAGCAGTAGTAGCATCGCCATCAACAGCAGCAGTTGTTGGAACATCATCGTCCTCAGTAACGCCAGCGGCGGGTGCGGCTCGTCAATCCAGAAAACTGCCGAATAGTGGACGACCATCAAGAAATAAATTGCATGAGACTAAATTATAGCTTGCACCCACGCAACTCTAATAAAATACCAAATTCTCCTGCTGCTGCTCTGCTACCGCTGCATCTCCATTCTTAACATCATCATCTTCGCCTTAAGGGAATAATCAAGATGAAGCCATGCGATGCAAAAGAAAAAGACAACATTTCATTTTGTACTTATGTATGTACATGCATACATATGTACGTGCACGCTCTGCTGATACCAATACTACATACATACATATATATCCTGCATACCGTACATTCCCAGAAAGAAAAGCAGGTTATTTTACACGTAACCGTTGTCCATTGTGTTTTTGTTCTGATGATGAAGAAAAATGAAATCCTGCATAGTTTTAATTTTACTGTGCTATCTTCCTTGTACATCTTTTTTTTTACGTATATTTCTCTACTATACTTCTGCTCCTGCTGCAGCTCATGAATAAACATTCAACTATTAATTATGTATTTACAGAAAACCCATAATCTCAGCGTGTAATGGATCGGCAGAGCAATAATGTGCGTTTTTTGTGTTCACACACACCTTCTTCCCTTCAAAACTAATATAAATATATATTATGTGTATTGTATATTCCTTTTTCAGTGTAAATTGTATGTCCTCGTATATCGCATCGCATCATCAGCAATTTACAATAATATCCACTTATATAAGAAAAATATACGTATCAGGTAGGTAGGGGATCATTATATGGCGAATAGCTGCCAGCAAAATAAATGAAATATATGTTTTAGTAGTAGCTATTTTATTGTATTCCTCTGCTGCACATATTAATATATAGGAATTACATGGTATATATGTATACCTATTTTGGTTTTCTTCTAATCTTTGCTAAAATTGCAAATTACCTGAAATCATGCAAACTCGTCTGACAATGAGACTGGTGCGGTGAGAGTGTGTGTGTGTGTGTGTGTGAGTGTTCGTGTTTTTGCTGTGGTGCAGTGTACTAAACGTAGTGTAATAATAATAATATGTGTGCAGTGGTAATTGAAAGGACAATAATTTATCCCAAAAAATCCAATTACACCAGCAATGAGAACTGTTAAAATCACATTTGCTTGACAGTAACTGACTTGACCTCAAATCTTTATCTGACCTTTTCTTTCGGAAGATTTCATTCGCCGGCGAGAGAGGGGAAAATTACAAGGGCTTTTTAGATATTTTATCTGCGTTTGTGCGTTGTTGTTAGCTTTGCTAAAACATTGTATGGATGGAATGGAATATTATTATTATTATATGGAATATTATAGAGGAAGGTATAGTGGTCATAGGGGCACTGCGCTGAGACTCAAGCAATAAAATAAATTGAGTGAATGGTAATGCGAAAAAAATGAATGAGTTGAGGATCTTTATTGTTTTGCTGACCGTGGCGATAAAGATGATGATGAAACATGAGGCAGCTTTAGGACAAATTTTTCATGATACTAAATACATGTTGTAAAGTAAATACCAAGAAGAAGAAGAAGACACACTGCATGATGCCCTATGAGTGTGCTGTGTTTCTTCCCAAAATATGTAGACATTTCAACTATATGGTTTTTCTATGATCATTATCATGTTTCATGAGAAGAACTGACTGAAAATCTTGACAATTTTTATTAGAGAAATTTTTTTTTCATAGAGTGACCAAATCCATTTATGGATGAAGGTGTAATATAATAGTGAGAAATTAACGAGCTTTATTCCATTTTTTATATTTATTTACATTTTATTGTACACAATGACCAATTGTAATGCTCAACAGAGTCGTAGAAAAAATAACCATACTCATACTACACCTCTACGACTCAAGTCGTAATAAATTACAGCGATGTAAATTGTATTTTATGTTGTTTATTCAACCAAGTTTCAATCAGCTTTTGAAGAGTACAGGTTTGCGGCAACGTTTGGTCAGAAATATGAGGAAAAAACCTCAAATATTTATGTTCGCTAATATTATGTACAAAATACTAGAACGTGGAAATGGATGCAAAAATCCAAACTCTTTTGATAAATTACAAAATAAATTCAATCAATAATTGTTTAAGCGCTGTTAAACGTTTTGTTCAACTCTGCAATGCTCCGACGTACGAATATTTCCGTCGTCAGGATTTTATCTCAAGTCTACTTATAATTTGAAAGTCTACTATGGACGTTGACAAATAATATGTCTGTAAGTTGTTGTAATAAGTATAAGTCTTAAACATACATAAATAAAATATTATTGATAATTTCTCAAGAATTGTGCCATAAAATTGATGTGATCTTTCCCTGTACAGCTACAATGTTAAATAATATGTAATTTATTTTTGTATATTACTTGTACGATAGTAAATCCCCATAAACATGTGCACATGTACATATTTAAATTTTACTATAATAGACTGGAAAAATACTATTTAAATAAAATAATTTATTGTTTTGACACATGAATAAAAATAATTTTGTTCATTGTTGTGTATATTATTATTAAAAGATCAACCAAGCAAAAGAGGAACGAATAAATCAAAACTTAATCGAAAAAAGAAGGTTTTTAGCAAACTTCATAGCGCACACCCTACCTTCAACATTACATATTTTTGCCATATACCTAAAACTAACTTCATCTATGATCGCCTAATCATCAACCTGTGTGGTTTGTTATTAAGGAATGCGTGTAGCGTATAGGTAAATGGTAAATCATATATATTTTCATTTAAAATGAAACTTAAACACAACTGCTGCTCCTGATCTGTTTTAAAAGGATTGAATTTGACTGTTTTTTTCAGGTCTTCCTGCCTGGGCGAAAAAAAATTTACCAGAAGGCAAAGATAATCATAACATAATATACATACAGCATTTACAATCAAAAACCAGTTTTTTGCGACAGATCCCCATAATCATTGCAGTTTTTGCACAATAATAACATCAAATAAGTTTGAAAAGAAAAGAAAGAAAAATGTAAAAATAAGTACATTTCATTCTACATATTATATATATTTTTTAGATGCCTTGCAGCAAAAACAAGCCATAAAATATACAAAAAGAAGGAGGAAGCACAGAGGAATAATTTGAAAGTAATACACATACCTAGCTACATATATATGGAGATTTGCATGAGGACGATGATGATGATGATGATCATATAATAATCCAACAAAGCATGGATGATGTAATAAGTATACAGTATACCTATACGTATGAATAGTAGTATGTACATAGCCCGAAGAAGTAGACAGATTTTTGACGCTTTTACGATTAGCAGTCCATTTTAAGTTTCAGCCTGTTTTATTTATTCCTAGTCTCTACAAGAAAAAATTTCATAGTGTGTCCTGGCACAACGACTTATTATTGGTAGTACCAATTTGGCACCCCGCTATATATAATAATAAAACTATTTTTGCAATGATGCTTTAAATAAAAATGATACCCACAGCAGCATCCAATGCAGCACTATTTATATGGAGAACAGAGAATTATTACTGGAAGAAATCAGGAGCCAAGCAATCATGACGATGCGTCATTCACAGATCCACCCATTTTATTTGTATGTAATTTGTGAAAAAAGTGTGAACTGCGCG
>JAHZNC010002062.1:0-31115 GCA_027744095.1 Zhuqinia jingwanae | reverse complement strand
GTAACGGAAAGGGAAAAGAAATAAAATTGGTAGATGCAATTAAAATGATCTATCCACATATCGACTTATTTTTCTTGTGACGTATAGGTAGCTACATAGTTCAATTATTACAACAAAGTTGACCCCTTTATTTTAATAAAACCACAAAAAAAAAGTTTATTTAAAATAAAATGCGACACAGTTTGGAAAAGGAATGTAGTAGTAAAAACAGGCACCAAAGTTTAAAAAAATAAATAGGGGCTCGAATGTCAAATACGCAGAAAAATTTCAAATAAAATAATAAAATACGCGCCACATTTCTTGTTCTTGTTGGTATATCGTGATCATTATAATTATGGCGCCAACTGGTGTCTTTTCATCACGTGAACTATATGTATGCAAATTATATTTAAAAAATAGAATAACATAGGGATAAACTATTAATTAACGACATCCATTTAGTATTCTCCTCCATTCCTGAAATTTTCAAGGGATTTGTCAAGTTTTTAGCTAGATTTTAGTTATGAAAAAAGTGGAAATAAAAGTAATGATAATGTGTTATGGAAAACTTTTTTGAAATGTATATAAATAGATAGGATTAATAATACATATATTTAAAATTAAAAAAAACATTTGCCATGAGAGAGGGGAAAAATGAATAAAATTGCATACATTCGTTTCGTGGTGTATCTATAATAATAATAAAAATAATTACAATATATAAAAAATAAAATAAATCTACAAATAATTTTATTATTTATATTTTAATTATTCCTAGAATTGTAATTTGTAATGCATTTTATTGATATTGATGAGCAACATGTTTTTAAATGGAAAGAGTTTGTAAATTAGATGTGTAGATTGGAAAACTTGTTACAAAAGTACATAAAAGTTACTATTTAAAAATGATTACAGAGTGAAAGAAGAAAAATAAAGATTTACTTTTATGAAAACTTCTTTGTTCGAACCTTACTTTTTGATTATCATCTCACCAAATCAAACATGAAATACCATAGATTCGAGAAAGTTTGGATCAGATTAAACTGCGTAAAATCAAACGAGAATAAAAAAATGAAGGCAAGTTTGAAAGGATGTATCCTTTCAAACATGAAACGGAAGGAACTTGTCTCGTGTCTGTCATTTACATTCGTCACCAGAGACTGTCGAATGCCAGTTACATATAATCCAACTTTTCTCTCTTCTTCATCCTCTTCATTATCTTCCGCGAATATCAGGGAATTTTTTTTCCGTCAGCTTTTCAGATTTTCACCTACATTTGGAGCAATGCATATACACATATGTCTCCCTCTCTCGAGTATGTATGCGTTTTTGGGGAAGCAAGGAAAAAACTTTTTTTCGCAGGTTGAATTGGTTTTTAAAAAAAGTTGAGTTTGAACTTTTTATTTAAGTTAGAGAATAGAGGTTGACTCACTCTCAGATATTGCTACGTTTCTCAGCTTCAAGTTTACTCTCGTTTGTAAATTTATACTACTTTCGAGCTATACATATGTATAATGCTTACTTGTTTTGCAAACCTTTTTTTATATTTCACCTGCAGCACGTCTTGTTTGACTTGACTTGGCATGGCCTGGTGAACTATCTATCAACTATACAGTACAAGTTAGATATAATTATATGTACTACGCGTAAACAAAAAAAGATTTATTTTGCAAACCTTTTTTTTATATTTCACCTGCAGCACGTCTTGTTTGACTTGACTTGGCATGGCCTGGTGAACTATCTATCAACTATACAGTACAAGTTAGATATAATTATATGTACTACGCGTAAAAAAACAAAGAGGTAAGTAAACTTGGGATCATGTCATCATGCTAACTTTTAAGCGGGATTGCAAGTTTGTTTCTCAGATTGGAAGGTTTAAGAAAGGGAAAGCAAAATTTCATCATCATCATCATCTTCATGATCGTCGTCTCATTCTATGCGATTTCCATCGTCATCATTTTTGACTCTCTATATCTCTGCCATGTTTTTGTGAAGTGAAATCTTTGGATTTCACCAAATATTTTTCATGCGTGGGTAGCAACGAAGTAAAAAAAGGATAAAAGCTTTACAGTGAGAGAGAGAGGTAGAGTGAAGTGATACATTAAAAAAAATGAAAGAAGGAGTGTCTGTTTCGCTGCTGCTGCTGCTGCTGCTGATGATGATGATGATGCTATAGTAGTGGTAATGCTGCTATGTGGATTCTTTTGAAAACTTCTAGTGGGAATCGGACTTTTTTGCATGGCAAAAGAAAGAGCAAAGTAAAAAAAGAGACAAAAAACCGTGCTTTTTTTATGCTGTAAGTACCTTCTCCACTTTGTTGCCCACCCAAGCCGAAAAAAGTGAATTGCTGGTGTAGTAGATGGATATTTTTTGATGCTTTGTAGGCGGCAGCTTTCTTTTTTTATGCCATATTTTTTGTTAAAAAATCTCAAAATGTTTCACAGAGGGAGAAAGTAGAAGGAGATGTCGTTGATGATGATGATGATGATGACGACGGTAAACGCCGAGAGGAGAGCACACTTTTGAATAAAAGAGAGAAAGAGAGAGTTTTGCCCGAAAAAGAAATAGTACGTTTAGGTGCCTATAGGCATTTTATGTTTTGCTATAGGTCATACCATAAAAAAATCTGCCATAGATTATACATAATGTCCACATCCTTCTTCTTCTTCGCCTCTTTTCTTCCTGGAAAACAACCTATACATAGCAATGTACCTACAATTCCATATGCCGTCCCATAATGCATATAGCATACACACTCACACACACACACACACACGATACTTCCGTGAGTCTTTTGCAGTAGTGTCATTGTACTTACATGAGTTTAGTTGGCAACTGCTCTGGGGGAGAAATGTCTATAAATACTTGCTATACTTGTTATAAAAGAAGCCATCCAAAACTTATGTTTTTTTGTTATCCAGATAAAAAAATCCATTCATTTCTCATCCACTCTTGTAAATTTCATAAAATGTTCACGATATGGAAGAAGGTATGTATGTTATGCAAGCAAACAAACAAAAAAAGCAGTACAAAAAAAAAGTTAAAAAACTGCCATGTTTGTTCCTTTTTTTGACTCATTCTTCTCTCTCTTTTTTTGCACAATAACTTGTTTCCTTCTTTCTTTAAAAACAGAAAAAAGTATACCTATAGTCTTGCCCTACAGCTAGTACAGTTTATATTCTCTTTTTTTACGCTGCTGTTGTAAACGCTATTTTAGTATGCTATATAATCATACATACATATATACTGAATGCTGATATAGTTTATGTGGTGGTATCCGTATCGATCGCTGGAGCTACTGCTGCTGCTGCTGCTCCTCTGGAAAAAATAGATCCATATGAGCACAGCACATTTGATATGACTCGCTGTTAGCTGTACTACTACTACTACTGCCTACGTTAAACTTTGCAACAAGAAAGACCTTTTTTTTGCTCTTTGCTGTTTTCCAGAGAACACAAGTGAGTCATTTCTAAAATCTTCTTGTGTGACTGTGACTGTTGTGGGTTGAGTTGAGAGGAGCAATGTTTCTCAATCCATTCCAAAAAGTTATATAGCAACTCTTTTTAGTCTTCATGCTTGTTTCATATCTCTATACTTTTACTTAACTTTGACATTTTATAAATACTGCTACTACTACAACAACATCATCATCATCATTATCGTAGCATATTAGTATTATATAAACATCTCTGCCAACAATTTCCAGTGAGCACATTACCTAATTCTCAGAGTTTGCTTTTTGCTAAAAGCTTGTTTTTGTTTTCTTGCCTTGGAAAAAAAGCAAAGTGAACAGAGAGAGAGAGAGAGAGAGAAGAAAACGCAAATGTATAACAACAAATACTATAAACACTCACACACACACACACACACTTTCTTAATCTGTTGTGTATAAAAAATACATGCAAACTCATGATATAAATATGCCTACTTTTGTATATGCTATATGTGCAGAGTGGATAAAGATGTTGACGATTTGATGGTGGTGGTGATGATGATAATGATGACCTATGCAACAGCATATCTGGTGGAGTATCTGGATTCCAGAAGTATTTCTGTTTGTGTTCTTTTTAGCAAAAGGAAAGTGTGTGCAAAGTATATACACGGAAAAAGTGAATAAGTAGTTGATTTTTATGTGCTGAGTTGTGTGTATGTGTGTGTGTGTATAAGGTGAGGAGTCAAAGTTTCCTTAATGTTTTGTAAACAAGATCAGTCAACATCGAGAGAGAGAAAAATATTATTATCATCATCGCTATTTGCAATTTGTAACTTTTTTTAGCATTCCATGATAGTATTATACGCTGTGCGTATACATTAATATATTATTGTATGTATTTTAGCTCGGACATATAATTATAATATAGTAACCGGACAAATTGCGTCGTTCTATAACAAATAGTAGGAAGTGAACTCGAAAACAAGTATTTATTTTTATTTAAATAGTGAATACAGATTAAAAAACAAAGTTTACTGTTGTATTTTATTGGATTTATACATTCCCGTTTACTGCATCATTCAATTACAGAAGGTCTCAGAGAGCATTCGACACAATTTTTTTTGACGCACGCTGACAAAATAAATATCTGTCAACATAATAATCGTTAATTGTTAATTCTAAAAAAAATCTTAAAGTCTTTCTTTTATGCAAAATATTTTGCTGTGTGGAACGCAAATAATTTTGACCTAGTTTTCTGCTGTTATTGATTTTTAAAAATTAGATAAGATCGTTTAAGCTAACATTTGAAAGTTTAAAAGGAACATTGATAAATTGGTGCTTTGTATTTCAATGAGTAGTAAAGAGAAGAAAATAGGAGTGGAGATATGTGAAATAAATGATTCATTTAAAAAAAATAAAGAAAGAATAAGATAGGTCGTGTGAGAGAGAGAACAGTAAAGCGTGTACAGTGTGTGTATGTTGTAGTAGTGTGTGTGTATGAAAAGGAGCGCAGTGCAGACAAATCTTGAACGTTGTCTTGAGAGGAATAAGAATAAGAAAAAAGTGCATGCGTATTTGCGTAGTTGTTGTTGTCTAATGATTTGTACGATTAGTTGTCTTCTGAAGTGATTTGTGTTTTTTGAATGAATGAAAATATAATCTTGAATTTTATTGAATGGTCAACACTTAAAGATTATTAACTGTGCCAATAACGTTGAGAGATAGAGTAAACCGGATAAAACTGCTGGTAGAAGACTGCGGACTATACTGGAAGAGGACATTCAACAACTCGACTCAACACACTTGTCTTCAAGTTTGGAAAATCTGTTGGAGTTTTAACAACTAATTGAATTAACACACTTATTTTTATTTGTCGAAATTTCTTACGAAATGGAAAGGCGACAACGCTGGCTGGAAAGCCAGTTTCGGAAGCATGATGAGTGCTTGTCAAAAATTGCCAAACAATTGCAGGTTCTGCAGGACTTTATTTCGTTGAATTTTGGTAAGAACAATTCATAAATTATAAATTAAAAAAATCACAATTTCTTGAAGAGTAATTAAAAAAACAATTATAAAAACTTGCTTGAATTAAAAAAAAATAGATTCGTATCAGCATTACGCGGGTGAACGGGAGCGTGAGGAAAGGATAAATCATTTGACTTATGGACACATTGACAAATCCAGTCATGGAGGTTATCCACATCAAGACAGCCCTCAACACGCTCACAATCCACAGTACACCTCCCGTCTCACCCCTATTCCCCCAGATCCATTTGCTCGCCATGCGCCTTCCCTTCCTCCATCGACCAATTTGGAAATGGAAAGTGACTATGAGGATGGGGACACCATGGACCCTGCTCAGGAAGACAATGATCCAGCATCATCAAACCAATTGTCAGGTGTTGTAGTTGACTTGTCCCCTCCGGACCGACGTCGATATCCATTTCATCAACAACTGCAACAGCAGCAACAGGAACCAAACTCGACAACAGTTTCAGACTACGCAGTTGCAGCATATTACGGGCTAACTACACGATGTGGCGGGGAAGAAGTTGCACTTCCGGATTCGGGCTTTGTTGAGGAAGGGCCCACAGATTTGAGTACCCCTGAAAAGAAAATTGATCGGGATTTACAGTCTTATCCAACTGGGTCGGGGGCGCAGGGGAGCATTCTTGGGGGGATATTGACATCAAACATTCCGCCAAAAATTAAAGGTACAAATTTGCAATATTATTTTAATTGACATTGAATTGGTGGATTATGTATATAGCTGTGCTTCGATTTTGACAACACTTTTATGTATTTAATTTAAGCTGAAATCAAAGAGGACGATGACATGAATCGTTGCTATTCTTCATATCCACGAAGTCGAACAGCCAGTACGGACAGTGCTTCCAAGGACAGAGAATACAGCTCACAAGCCTTGTGGAGTGCAGGTACAGTTACCACTTTGACAAGTGGTTCTGGCAGTGGTGGTGGTGGTGTTGATTGTGGACCTGGTTCTACTTGCTCTGCAGACGAAATCCCAGAACAGGTCCCACCACCCCCAAGATCTCGTCCAAAAGGTAGACCACGTAAAGAACGAAATCCGGAACAACTTCAACAATTTCTTTTGAAAAAGGAAGGGAAGAAACGACGAGGCTCGTCGTCCACGAACGAAGTAGACTGTAGAAACGTTCCATCATCATCAAACCGCAGCCCTTCAACTACAACAAGTAACCATAGTAGCTGTTCGGAAGCATCTGCGACAACCAGTTCAACCACAGGTGGTCGCAAGGGTGGTGGAGGAGGGACAAAGGATAGCAATGCGTCAAAGCAGTGCCGCTTTTGTGGAAAGACATTTCAGTGGCTTCATTCGGTAAAAACTCATGAGCGACTTCACACAGGGATTAAGCCCTACGCATGCAAAATTTGTGGGGCAAGGTTTACTCAAAATGGGAATCTCAAGGTGCACGCAAAGACATGCGTAGAGAAGCATGCAGAGTCATACAGATCCAGAAACGTACTCATTTGCTCGGTTTGTACGGAAATGTTTTCGGATGCGGATGCCTTGATGGATCATCAAAAAAGTCATGACAGGATGCAATGGACAATTAAGGAGAAGACATGTCAGGTATGCAAGATAAATATGCCTATTTAAAAAAAAATACCTTGTCCATCATCTATTTCAGGTAGCATTAGATACTTAACATTAATAAAATAACCTCTTACATAATAAGAAAAGGTGTGGCCAGGTTCCAGCAATCTTTTAAAAGAAATTAACTAGTTTCATTTTTCTTTTCAGTTATGCGGCGAAGTATTTCAGAAACGAAGTTTTCTACTGGAACACGAAAAGGTGCATGTACAAGACAAAACATTCTTGTCTAGCCTGGGCATAGAAGCAGAAGCAAAATCGGCAAAGGGAGCGGTGGCTGCAAGCAGTCCCCCCATTTCTACATCCACTACTTCCGGAAACATCGATAGCGAGAAGTGAATCGTTCAATAAACAAGTCAAAAAAATTTTTGTAACTCGTATGCCAAAGATAAGTTTAATTAAGTCATAAAAAATCCCCAGCAGCTTGATTGTTAGCCCTTATTGCCCGTGGTACATATGTAAGGGAAGTTGTAAAGTTGTAATCCGTACAGAATGGAATAATAATGTGCATAAAATGGTTTAGGTTTGATTGGTGCTATATGTGAACTCCTTGCTGTCGTCATCTTTCAAATCCCCACTTGATTAAGAATAATAAGAACCTCATGTGAAAATTTACCTGTGATTATACTCTTTGATAAAAGGCACGTAGGGCTACATTTAAATTACAATTCTTAGCAATCCCAATAATAACAAAAGCAACATCCACACTGGAATGGTTAAAAAAAGTAATGTACATAATTTATACTAATTGTGTTTGTACATAATATATACCTAATTATCCAATGCATCTATAATATTCTGCAACTTACTAAAAAGGTTTTACGAGTGCAGTTGACAGTTTTTATAAATATTATGATGGTGTTTTATTGAAAATGCACACGGTACAAAAAAATAATAATTAATTATTTAATAATGTAAACCGTATGTGATAGCTGTGTGTGTAGTAGACATAATATTCGAAAATCCCATTTTATCGTGAAAATTAGTCGTAGAAAAATAAATAGAAAAAAAAACGCAAAATATAACTCAAAATTAAAACAACAACTTGTTAGACAATGATATAGTCTCTTTTACAATAATAATAATAATCAAATAACTTTATTCCCTTTTTATTGATCATGTGATAAAAAATAATGATAATTTATTCCTTATTTAAAATTGTGAACTAAGCTTAAACTTTGTAAATATTATACACACAATCAAAAAGTGTAAACTTAAATACCTTATTACCAAATAATGAGTATATGTTGAAGTGAAAAGCGTTTTCTAGTCAAAATAAAGTTTTAGTAAAATGCAAATCCAAACAACGAGAATTGATTTTACTTATTTTTTAAGAACAATTATGGATTTTATAAAATAAAAAAAGCACGTTTATCCGGTTGTATCGGCTGCTGTGGCGGTTACCTGTACCAAGTATTTCCCTTCTTCGCTTTCACTTTCATCCCAGTTCTCCAGCTCGTCCTCAATATCCGATTCCCATGGCAATGAAAACACCCTGTAAAACATAGATGGCAACAGCTGCTCATTTTCGTCACCATCATCAGTATTCCCGACACTATGACTACTATCCGCAATGAAAATTGATGGTTCGGGAATTTCATTCCTGATTCCGGGAGTGTTCGCCCCTCTGTTGGAGTTTGGAGGGGAAGCA
Source organism: Zhuqinia jingwanae (assembly GCA_027744095.1). Lineage (NCBI taxonomy): Eukaryota > Metazoa > Arthropoda > Collembola > Entomobryomorpha > Paronellidae > Zhuqinia > Zhuqinia jingwanae. Next base: position 22,415 of record JAHZNC010002062.1, on the reverse strand, counting down.
ATAGCTTGCTCATAAGTGGGAGGATCAAATACACTTGCGTAATCAGGCGGCTTATCAAGTAGAAAAGGTTTGAACCTTGCGGTTTCTCCACCTTCCCCCAAATAGTCATCCCCTTCACGCACTAGCGCACTGTCAACAGTAGCACCACCATTTCCCCCGCTTATTAGACTCCACTCCCCCCGAGCTTCCATCACAGAAAGGAGAGCATTGCTAACAAATCCCTGGCCAATTCCCCCTCCAAGGATGGGAGGATGATGGTGAATCAGTTGATTTGGATTTAGACGTGCCGATTCCACGGAATTTTGAATGGCTTGAAGCCTTGCTCGTTTCACTCGATTTTTATAAATGATAAAACCGAAAGAGAGGGTGAGTGCGATGAGCATGGGAAGAATCATCCCCTTGAGCACATACCCCAAAGTTTTAACATTTTCTCCTTGGTTATCTTTATCATCCCCACCAATGTATTCCCCACTCGCTAAGTGGCGTCCCTTTTCCTTTGCTTGTATTGCCCTGGTAATTTATTTTTTATAATTTCAAACAATAATAATAATTAGGATACATGTGACATGATTACCTTTCAAGTTGAAAAGCTTACATGATATGTTGCATGGGATATTCTTGATGATCCTGGTCCCGCTCACGGTGAAGATGCTTTAAATAACTGGAAAGGAATACGGAGTTTGTAGCTGACATGCTTTCTTGAGGATACTCAGATGATAAAGCTGTTGATGATGATAAAGGAGATGATAACGTTGTGGATAATATTGTCGTAGATAACGCAGTGTTAACATTCACGTTGTTGTCGATTTTATCCGGCCAATGAGGATAAGGTATTGCCGAACCACATTTCGTAGTAAGCACAGTCGCAATGAAAAGAAAACTACGCAGACAACTAATTTCAAACGACGATTTTCTTCCGGAAGTGGAACTACTGGGACCGGAAAAGATAAGACCCAGATGGAGCCTACCCAATAACAGGGGTAATCGAAGACCCCTTCTATTATTCCTGGCCGACGGACCAATGTAAAGAAGCTCAAACAGAGACATATTTAGTCCTCTGTAACGAACAACTGAAATAACATTTGATGTAGATTATTTTTCAAATTAACGAAAAATATGAAATGAAAAAACAAACGTTTTAAAGTGAAAAAAAAGAAGTTGAGTATTTTAATCAAATTGGAAAAAAGTATTATTAGATAAATAATATGTTGTGAAATGACAGAAGAAATTGTATGTAATTTATTCAAATGTTATTGGGAAAATAAAATAAATGAAGGGACAAAAGAGTAAAAAAAGGAGAGTATAGTAGTCTAATATTGATTTTGTATTTTATTACCTGTGTATGATATGGCAAGGGAACCCTTTAATGCTAATAATGTGATGGAAAATCATAGCCTCCAATTAAATGTATATTTAATGCCTATTATATGCCTTTGGCTTGAATGGATATCCTATACACGCTATAATTTCCTCAAAAAAGGCATAACAAAATGTAAGAAGTCAATTCAAATCAAGTCAAGCATATGGAATGATATTTATGTCCACCAAATGCACTGAATAATTAACCGGAATTGTGGATCGAAGGAGAAATAATGACGAAAACATTTTGGTGGACATGTGGCATGTGTATACGCCGTTTGTTCATGGTGGTGGACGCGCGTGTACGAGCGAGTACTCGTATATTGACAAGATTACCCTATTTTCTTGCAATATAATGCATTTAAATTGCACTTTTTTTTACACTTTTCTTTTGTGGTTTCGCTACACTTATATGTCGACAAGTTGTACTGGAGAAAGAAAAAATAAAGTTGCCTGGTGTGCTGTTTGTGATGCTCTTGTACCTGTGCTTACGTGTGTGTACTTTTTTTAAACTTTCTCCGAAACCAGATATACCTAAATAGCGCAAAGGTCAACCAAAAGGAAATGAACAAGATCAATTTACACATAGGCAACTTGGAAGATTTATAGGATTGCTATGCACATGAATGACAAACCAGCGAAAATAAGTACAATCACAAAATCAAGGTAAAATTTATGAGCGTACAATCAACGATAGAATTATGCAATTATTTATTCGCATATTCTTAATGGCATTACAAAATGAGAAGAAATTTCAGCAACAAGTGCTTATGCTGAAGTTTAACAAGAATCTGTAATGATTTTCACGTTCAAAAAAATCACAAAGAAAAAATAATATAAAAAATGGAAAGGAGCTTTCTATTCACCCAAGAGTTTTTTCAAAAGTTGGAGAGCATGATAAATTGGATTCCAATTTATGATCATCTCTCCAGCAGCAGCGCTGGAGCCACGTTGAGCATTTAAGCGCTCAATTGTCGTCATCATCTCGTTCGTAACTTGTATCATTGCCTCCTTGACTACAGTTCCAGATGCGCCTGAACACTCCCCTCCATTTTCTTGTGTAGGCTCCTCAGGTAGATGTGTATCCTCTGATTGAGAATACACTTGAAGTTGTGTGGAAGAACTCCGATTAGTTACCTCTTCTTCCCGTTGCCCTACTGTCGAGATGTGATTATTCTGCTTCCCTCCCGTATTATCTTCCACTGGCTCCTGAGTTGGCGGTGGACCATTGGATTGTGCCGACGATAAAGGATGTGTTAAATCAGCCTCACGAGAATGAACTCGAATTTGTATGGATGAACTCCAATCATCACGCTCCTTTTCCTGTTGTCCTTCTGTAATGATGTGATCCATGTGTTCCGACTGGGCTTCCATTTGCGAAAAAGGATCTTGAGTAGGTTGGGGAAGGTCCTCATCATCTTCCATATTCTGCTCAAATCCCACCACATTAGGATACAGTGAGCTGGTCACAACATATTCAGAATCATTCATTGCTTCAATTTCATGTTCAACTTGATTTGCTTCCGTCGCCATCATGAATTCTTGTACTGGAACCTGGTCCTGTCCCTCTGATTCTTGGTTATCCAAAAGCATGCCCATCCTAAAAGACTCCCCATCATCACAACTGTCTTTAATCAGTGTCACGATCTCGATCTTTGACTCCCGGTAAAATCCCTCAGTGTAAACAGCATTAGCGCTTTCGTCACAATCTGACTCCATCATCTTTTCTCGTACGTCTGAACGGACATCCAAATTGGAAGCCCCTGGAAAACTCGTGACTCTTCTTGGATTACGGATTTGGCGGACCAACTGAAAAAAAGAAAAAATTTACTAACTACTTTTACACAAATCAAATTTAAATATTTTTTTAAAGGTAGGAATCAATACACTTACATTTTTAAAACAATCTCCTTTCAGCCAAGACCTTATGTCCTTCTGGGTTGATTTGTACTGATTGGGTTCGCACAGCTCATAATTCAGCATTTGGATCCAGGGTGCGCTGCGAAATTTTCCGTATTTGTTAGGACTCTTAATCGTCTTTTTTAAGAATCCAGAAATTACCTTTTCTCTACGACTCGTTAGCTTCTTCACTTTATTTGCTTTTCTTGGTTTTTGGGCTTGAACATTGGACTTGTCTCTCCCCATTTTCCCACAAGGTTTTCCCAAAGAAAGAAATGTGACGATAAAGCTAAACTTTGTATTACAAAGTTGGCAAGAAAAGAGAACAAAACAAGGATTCTCGAATATAGTATTCAGTCAGAGAAATGATTATTTTGAAGATGAGTAGGTGATGATGAGACTTGGACACCCAAAAACTGATTGACTGTTCAACCTGCGAAGTAGGTTCTTATATAGTCCCCCAGATATCATTTCACCGGAAATTGGCCGGGGTGGGTCGAAGTACTAAGATAACTTTTATTGTCGTATTTTCATTCAAAGTCAAATGAGTTGGTGAAAGGAAATGTGTCAAGTGCACAGTAGCTTGGACTCTTTTTTGAAAAATAATTAAGAATTATAAAACTTAATTATTATTTAAAGGGAAAAAACTCATTTGGTTACAATGAACAAAAATAAACCAAAAAGATTTAATTTTAAATGATTTATTATCAAAATCACACATTTCGTCAAATCAAAGAATTCACATTATCAGTCATCACATTTGATTAAATGGAAATGAATTAAATTTTCATTTTTCCTGTGTCCTCAAGAATTATTATTTCATGCAAAACCGAAGTGACAACTATCCCGAGTGAAAATACTTGTCACTTTTCCATAATTTAGTATTTTTATCTCCATTGGATTATATATGGTCGCCTACCATTCGTAGGTAATTTATTGTGTAAGTGTAGTAGTTATAAATATATTCTTGCGCTTTGTTCACAAGCATATAATTTTAAGTAAAATTCAAATTACGAAAGCATTTTAATGCAAAAAAAATTACTAGTACAAAATAAATTAAATTCTTCATTTTTCTTACAACTTAATATCGCGTCACCATGATGTGCAAATTAAAGTGTTTTAAAGAATAAAGTGCATGTTGCTTCATTATCCAAAAATACATTATTCTTTCACAAAAATAAATTGATATCTTTTATCTTATTATTATTATTATTATTATTACTGTCTTTATTTCAAACTTATTAAGTTTATTTTGTGCACAATGCACACTACGTTATTGTTATTAGACATCAGAGAATAAATATTTTAGTGCTCACATCAATTTTTATTCCTGCTTCTGCATTCTACACGTTTGGAATTACGATAATAATATTATGCAAATATAATACATAAAATGAAGATATCAATTAAAGTACAAAAATAAAATTTGCTGTGGTGCTTTATTGCTTTATTAAAGTTGGTGGTATGATGATGATATTTTTACTTTCAAAATAAAATAAAAAATGAATAATCAGTCATAAAGTTGTTATTTATTATGCAAACAGACACAATTCGCCCAATCAAATTATCATTAAACCATTTAACTATCAATTTTACTCCTGAATATATATGTAAATGTATACGTGCATTTGTTGGTGTACACATCTTCCACTTTTCAATTCGTCAATACCTTACCACCATGATCACCATTACCAGAATTATATATTCGTCTTCATCCTCCGCTTTGACCTTGAACCACTTCATGAAAAATATTAAATGCACATTAAAGAATGCAAATTGTGTCAATTGACGTAAATCAGTCAAGTCACATAAATCAAATAAGACGTAAAAAAAGAGTCAGATGAAAGCGATATGGTAATAATATATTCTTGATCAAAACTGTTGACTTTGTCGTTGTTCCTCTTCATTTGCCAAAGTGCCGTCGTCACTTTTTGATACTTTTGCCTCTCGTGTCAAATAAAAAAGTTTTTATTATATTTTTTATTCTTGTAATAATAATAATGAAAAAGTTGGAAATAGTACAGGGATAATTGCTAGACCGAAATTAGTCATTGTTCGTAACTCGTAAGCAAAGCAGCATGTCCATAAACACATCCATAATAATATACCTATGTATCCTAAAAACCGAAGGACATCTACCCGACCCAATCCAGAGTTTTTTCTCTCTCCATATTTTGACGCATTTCCATTCCATGTTTCAAGGTGGCTGTTGAGCATGAACTTTCCTTGCTAGAATACGTTTAGAAAGCATGACTCCCTCCAGCCACACAAACACACACAGACACACACGATATAATGAAGGAAATGCCGACCTCGGTCTACAAAAAGGGGAAAAAAGTACAAACGACAAAATATGCTGGACTTTGACTATAGATGGAAGCAAAATGTTCGCTGCTCTGATGAAACCGCTAGAATCTTTACTTCAAATTTTGGAGTTCTGGAGTACGAAAGTTCAATGCTTTTCAATTTATGGATACACATGGTAGGGTACACAAGGCGCACGGGATATGATGTGATGGGAAATGCTTGGCTATACATGATATAAAAAACAAAGTACGTACCCTTTTTGTGCAAGGAGGCTTGCTGCCGCCGCTGCTGCTGTTGTTCTATCTAATCCTACCTAAAAACTAATCTTTTATACGTTTACACATGATGCAGTTAACAGGCCATGCCACTCATATAGCATAGCAGTAGAAGCAGCAGCAGCAGCGGCAAGCAGAGAAGAACTCCTTTTTTTACTAGTTCTTTGCCTATCTTATTTTTTTACTCTTAACTTAAGTGAACAGAGCACATGATATGATGACGATAATAATATGAACAAGATGCAGGCTGCAGCGGCACACAGGTTTCAGTGTTCTTTGGGACGGCAATGTGCTCACATCCTTTTCTGGTGATGCGGTTGCGCTATATATATTTATAGCTCTGTGTTTGTGTGTGCATTCTACTTTTTTTTCTTACGAACAAATCAGTTTCATGATTCATGATAGTTCATTCATATGACAATTTTTTTTATTGCATTGCAATTTTTGGCGAGAAAAAAAAAACTTTCGAGTGTTCGACTTAATGAATCTTGTCATATATGACGTGTGTGTGTGTGTGTGTGCAAATTAATGCTTTTTAAATTATCAAGAAATTAAATTGCCAAAAACGTAATCTATACTATTATGTAAATAAAAATCCATTTTACAAGATACTGGATGTATTTTGTGTAAGTGTGATGATGTGTGAATAAAAAGTGTGCGTGGGTCTAAAAACCAGAATATTTATATATTTAATGCACATATATAATAAGTATTTGTATTTGTATTCATGTTACAATCTTCCGGATATCCAGCATTCCGTGTTAGTGTTGTTATTGTGCGGGTACGTGGCAATGATAATTTGTGAGATTATTTACTAAAACTTCACTCTTAATAAAACGTGCTTGGACGTGTGAGTGTCAAGTGACAATGTGTGTTGCTCTTCTTGAATAATAATGAATGATATGTTTTGTTGTTGTGATGATGTGAGTGTTGACAGAACTGTCAAAAAGTCACAGTGCGTTTTTTCTTGGTGTCTCTTTTGGTGACAATTGCATTCATTATTATTAGTTTACGATTGCATGTACATACAGCTCAAGTATTATGCAAACCGAGAAAATATTTACATAAAAAAGGAATTTTTCGGATTTATTGTAAAAGGATCTGAATTTTTTTTCTTGGTAAGAAAAAATACATTATTTTTCCTGCATAATATCACGACAAAAGCACAGTAGGAGACCAATAAAGTGTTTGCATTTCGTTTTTGAACTGTATTATTATTCGGCCTACCTCACGAACAAAAATATTTACACACTCGAATTTTGACCATATTTTTCTATTCTCATAAGTTGACCGAACCAACCTTCAATTTTCAAATTAGAAATCACGATTGTTATTGAAATGCCATAACAATTTCTAAATTTACCGATTTTTTGAGTTTTTGGAATTTCCAAAAAAAATTAACATTTGAACACCGCACCGCAAGCATCAAAACAAAAACATGAGAGTACATGTAAATCATAATCAACAACTCAAAATTACTTCTTCTTGTTTTCATGAATATTCATACAGTTTCATGAAACATATATAATAACATTTAACTTGTCTCAATTTTTTTAACCGTGTTGAAACAAAACTTTAATGCACATTGTAAGAAAAGGCGAAGATTTTTTTAGCTCATGGTATTTTTTAGCTGTCTTCTCTTCTCCAATTTACAATGCATGCTTTTTGTGCATATTGCATTGTTTTCAAAATACATAAAAAAGACGTGCAATATACTATGCAATAAAAACACGCACGCCAAATTTTTTTTACTACTTTATGTCTCCTATCGTGAATTTGAAAAAAAATATGCAGACAAAAAAACGTTATCTTTTTTATGTGAGATGCGATATGCGAGGTACAAAAAATGTAATAGTAAAAAACCCAACCACGTCAGACCATTCACCTTCTCTATTTAGGCAAGTCCCAACTCATCATCTTTTGTGAACTGAACATGTCTTGTTTGATACTTGACTCATCACATCATCAATTTCAGCTGGGACAATGATGACTCGTTATTATTATATGAAGCTGTTTGTTTTTATAACGAAATTCTCATCATCCCAGTGTCACGGAACGTCATTCAACTCATTTCAAATAAACACAACTTTTTTTATCATCGATTCTTTTCCTTGGTCTGCATGTCACTCACTGTTTTCTCCCCCCCAGGTAACGGTGATGATATGGCGATGATATTGCTGCTGCAATTCAACCAAAGCTTTTTTTTAAATGTCCAACCAAAGACTTGTTAATCCTCAAAATAACCGCCTGTTATGTACTTACGGTTAATTAAAAAACACTTCAGAAGCACTCTAATCAGCGATTAAAAAAACATTAAAAACAGTTTTGCATTTAAATATTTTTTATACAGACATGCAATGAAATCTCTTACGACTTTAATTTCATGGTGCTATAATAATCTGATCGTGCGAAACAAAAAATGTTGATAATGCTGATTCCATAATATGATACATCTTTACCAGGAAAAAAGTGCATGCATGTCATTCACTTTTATGATGAATTATAAGTACCTATTTTGTCTCTCATCATCCCAGTCATCAACTCGTCACCACCATTCATTCTCATTGTAAATAATGGCAGAAAAATTGTTAATTCATTTTTTTTAGAAATTTACAATATTTTTTTTTAATTTGCAGTGAAAAAAACAAAAACATAATAAACAGATCACGCGATGTCGAGTGAATGAGAAATGTATTGATTATTTAATGATCAATGCTGATGACGATGGGCTCTATTTACATTTTTTATGTCTTTTTTTAAAAGGGTTGATTTGATGATGCGATATATAATCCAACCTTTTATATATTTTTCTTTATTTCACAAGCGTGTAATAATTTTTTTTTGGAGTTTGTGCTAGTAGCACATACCACACGGCATAATAGTAACAAAGTCTATGCTTGTTATATTTTTTAAAACCAAATCACACAAACGATTTGAGTTTTGGATAATAAACTTGATTGCATGTGAACAATCGCCATCACCATCATAATTACTGTTATCATTTAATGTTTATAATAATTGTGATGTGGTATGGGATCATGCAATTCAATATTATGCGCTTCATATTTTTATGATAAGTTTTATAGTGCAATATTATGATGTTCATGAGATGAATTTAAAAAAATATGAAATGAAAGTGCTGCTCCTGCTGCTGTCTTGCAGACACAGCACAAGCTCACACTCACACACATGCAGAGTCATGATGATTGTTGTGCGATAGTATAACTCGGGATAATTTCACAATAGAACGCTTAAACTGTCATATAAACACAGCTGGCAATTTTGTTCCATTTTTTATATTCTGCTTGCTCAGTTGTTCATGAACTTGAAAAAAAATCAAAAAAGCTAACAGGCATGTATTGTATCACATTTTTATCTTTTGAAAATACGCATCTCTTTTTTTTAAAGGGTTTAAAAATGTGCTTAAAATGATGTGTGTCTACTCTAAGTTTACTAAGTTTCCATTTTAAAAGGACTATGTATCATCAACATTGTAAAAAAATGGAAGGAAAAAATGTGTGTCGGCCTTTTCTTTAAAATAGCTTAAAGTATTACAGTATTACAAGCATAACAGTAGAATAAATTAGAAAAGTGAGAGAAAAAAGGGGTCAGTGTGGCTCTCCGTCGCTTCTAGTCTGATTGTCAGTGAGTAACAAAAACGTACAAGATTTAAAAAAACGGTACCAGAGAGACAGACAGCAACGAAAACCGAAATGATGCACATGTACATATATATAAACGAATGAAAAAAGTCATATATATTATGAATATTCATGTAACTTTGCTTGCACATTGTACCAACTTGTTTCAATTTCAATTTCGCGTGAAAACATATCATCATTACACATGGCGTGTTTATGTTGGAGCCGAATAGTTTGTCTTCTGGCGCTACTACTACTACTACTACTACTGTGGCGCATGAGAAATGAAAATGTGTGTTCAATAATAATTAGAAACAAATTGTAATTTGTTGTACGTCCTTAAAATATGTACCCAGTTATTCTTATACATGTATACATGCATGATACATGCCTGTCGGTGACAAACACAACCTCTTGAATTCTATTTTGACGACGCGGCGAAGACGAAGAAGACACGGAGAAACGAGAAACCCACTAACTTAACAAGTCATGCATTACTGATGACAAGATGAAAAGAATTATTAGTATAAAAGCATTTCTTTTTTTAAATAAATCGAATGGGATATGTATGTAATCTCATACCTTTTGAAATGAACTTATTGATTTATTTGATGTGTCGGATTCATTGACACGAGAGCAGACGAAAAAAACTAAAATGAACGAATTGACTAAAGATTACTGTATTTTTTTGTTACAAAGGTGTACAATATCTTTAGTTGAGTTACAATGTATTAAAGAGGCTATATATATATTGGAGACAGAAATAATAAAGATGTCATAGTCTAATATCTCAATTTTGAAAACCAATGATGAATAATAGAGAACCTGATTGCATTGTGTGTGTGTGTGTGTGTGTAAAGATGAGAGAGAAATATGAAAGTGCCAAAGGGCAGCGGATGTGATTGCTGATGTTTGTGCGTTCGTCGTACACGTTTTGTTGTACGTACGCTTTGCAAGTATGTGTATTCACTACACAAAGTCAATAAAACGCTTTGGGTCAAATCTCAACTCATATTTCCAACAACTGATAGCACTTTTGTTTTACTGTTGCTTATAAAGGTACATATACATATATTATGCATATATTGGCAGCACTGACAACTCTAAGTTGTCTTCTATAATGATATACCATTTCATTTGTGGATATCATATTATTATTTCCCTACATAACACATAAACATTGACACTTTGCGTTATCTTTACGCATCCTCAATATAACGAACCATTAAATACGTAGATATGTATACAGATATTTTCAAACAAAAGTCTCTTGAGCAAATAAATAAAAAAAACAAATGAAACTCTCTGCATGTATGTATGTCGATGGATAACTAATGCACTACTACTACTACTGACTTGTATGAAAAATGAACTTCATTTTTTTTAAATTTCTACAAATTTGTCTATTAAACTGCTTGTATATAATATCCAACTATATCTCTAGAATATCCACAACTTAAATAGTATATCTGTACTTTCCACTTTTAAAATACATACAATTTTTTTTAAACGAATATATATATAATTTATTCTTATTATTGGTTTGTATGACTTAGAATAACTTACATGTGTGCATAATATAGGTACATATTTTTTTTCTAATGGAGATCTCCCAAAGCAAACAGACATCTATTAATAATAAGTGGTAGTAGGTATATAGAGATATATGTATATATTTACTCATGTTCTTTACTCTCTTGGTTTTCATGTCAATGATTTTTGGGGCAACAAAACAACCAGTATTAAAGTGAGTAGAAAGAGATAGAGACGAATGTAAACAAACATGCTCGTCGTATCGTCATCAGGAAATGGGTTTCATGTGGGACCAATGATGCATGATACAAGAAAAAAATACACTTCTTGTTTCAAGGGAAACTGACATCCCAGGAACGACACAAAACCACGTAGGGACATATTCGTAGATAGTGCATATAAAAAGCCATGTACACACATTATTATAATAAAAAGCATTCTATATTTCATTTTCATATATATCATCTCCCAAGAAGTGTGTAAAAAAACGAATGGACATCTGAACATCATAGCAAATAACTAAAAAAACACATCAATTCACTTGTCGTATTGTGTACCAATACCCGCGCGATATTAGCTATCTTTCAGTATAACGTTTACTCTATGCTCTTGTCTAGTTCCAATTTCCAATGTGTGTGCGTGTGTGTGTGTGTTTTTTTTTGTTTGCAAGACGTTTGTATTGCCAAAAGTGCGTGCATATATTATTACGTCTACTACAATCGCTGTACTAATGATTAATGCTATTGTAAGTTTACCAGATAAATGGCCAAAGTGTGTAAATAATATCGCGAAATGACAGTTATGTTCTCTTCAAAAAAAAACTCTGTGCTTTTGTTATGTTTGCAGTAGTAATGAAAGCAAGGCATACTTAAATGTTGATGCTAGTTGAGTAGTTTTTTTTATTATCCAGAGTTTTGTTGTCGTTCTGGTTATCTGGTGTGTGCAAAGGTCTCTCTCTGCCTTTTGCCTCAAGAGGATTATTAGTTTTTGATATTATTGAAGAGCAAATATAATAAAAGCATCCTTTTTTTAAACAGTGCGTGAATCTGTGTAATAATGAGTGTATTTTTTATTATCTTTGCCCAAACAGTGCAGCAGCCATCCTTTCCTTCCGCTTTTTTTTGCACCAAAAACAATTTTGGTATGGAACAAAGAATGGAGAGTAGATAGAAGATTGAAACTCAAGAGACAAAATAACAACAACGGTAAACTGAATTGGGACTTCACCGACTCTCCTAGAAGAGCCAAGTAGAAAATAGCAATAATAATAATAAAAAAACATAAACTTGTGTACACAAAACAAACTAAACAACCAACACTGTTTACGCACAGTGAATTTTGTGATGTTCATTTCATTCCATTTCCAAGTATTACAAGAAGAGGAGGAGAGAGAAGAATAAAATTGACCTTTTTTTGTATCTGGAGAAAGTGAAAATCGTAAATATTAACAAAATAAAAAAGAAGACGAGAGGCGCTTCTTATTCCTCGTGTTTTTATTACTTTTTTCCAGAAAGTCTGTAAATACGCATGGGAAAAACGTAATCAAGGAATTATTTTGAAGAAAAAAAGAAAGATTAATCACGACATAAAAACTGACTTGAATGTGAATGAATAAAATAAGAAAACTGTTTTCTTCTTCTTCAGCATCCCTTTTTTGCACATCTCCTCCGCTTGTCTGTCGGGCGCATTTCCCTTCTGTTTTTAAATCGGCAAAAAAATAGAACGACGAATGATAATAATATGGGCCACTACTCCTTTTGTATCTTCCTGAATCACCGATAACATCTCATTCAACAACTCTGATAGTCGTTTTTATTTAAAAAGTCGTATCAACCCAACCAACTAGACAGCTTGGATTTTTTTATTGTACACCATCATTATTTCGTTGCGTTCAATGTTTTACTTTTTTTTTGTAAAAAAAAATAAAACTTTTCATCTTGGAACGAGGCCATGCTCCTTTTATTTTGAAATGAATGAAACCCGGGAATAAAGGAAATTACATGAAAAACTTTGCTTCTTTTTTTCACTGGCAAAAAAACAAGACAGACAAGACACTTAACATTCATTGCGTTTGTTGCAATTATTACAAAAATTGCTTTTTAAAATAACACCCTATTATTCCAACTCTACATCCAAATGTAGCAGCGTATCATCAAAGGAACAACAAAGTATAGCAGTTGGAAAAGCGCGGGTGAATTCACTGTTTGGAAAATAACGAAGACTGGAAGAAAAGCAAGAATAAATTTTGAAAGTTGTGTACACGCTAGACATCCTACAGGAATAGGAACAAGGAAAACAAGCACTATTTTCTTACGCTTGAGTGCTTACGTTTTTAAAATATGCGTTTTTCCAGGCTGCTTTGTGAATGAGTGCGCTAAGCGACTACTGAACTGAAAATAATAATAATAGTAGCTTAAAGTTCTCTCTCTGGATTCTAGTTTTTTGAAACAATCAAGTGCGAGTGTGTGTGTGTGTGTGTATGCATTCATAAGGGTTTTAATCAGTGATAATATTGACGTAACTGAAAATTTAATCGGATTAAGTTTTTCTTTTGACATTCAAAAAATATATATATTAGAGGATGCCTCATGCTGACAAGAGAAGAGTACAATAGACAGGCAGAGTGAAAGAGTGAGAGAGAGAGAAAAAGAGAGCGAGCAAATTACTTACATACTTCACAGTTTGGTGTTCTTGTTCCATTTTATCGTTTTTGTTGGAGGAATGGTGAAACTATTACTTTTGAATTTTGCAGGGAAGGACCAAGTGAATTGAGAGAGAAAAGAGGGAATGATAAAATAATAATATTTTAGAGATTTGAAGAATACTACGGATAACATTATCTTGGTCGGCAAAATGCATAATAACTCCAGCATGAACAACAGCTTTCATCCACAATTTTACCAAATGTTCCCGGTAGCACCTTCATCGTCTCAGTGTAGCAGTCGGTCTACAACTCCAGTACCTGGACCACCGCCTCCTCCACCAAATTGCACAATGCATCAACATCTCCAACAGCATCATCATCAGCAGCAGCAGCAGCAGAGTTTGCTTCATAATCAGAAAAACAATCCTCAGAAACTACTCCCTCCGAATCCTTTCAGAGGTTTGCAGATAATTCAGATGCCAGCTATTATATATCCATGCAAGGTGGAAGGATGGCTCTACATACACGGTAAGTTGAAACACACACATTTTCTCTTTTACTTACCTACGTAAATTGATAAGAATGACAGAATTAATGGGAATGGGAGAAAAGTAATAGCTTTTAATTTTGTCGCTAGAGTAAAATGTAGTACCAATTAATTAGGACTTCCGGAGAAATTTAATTTTTTAAATCTTATGATGGAAAAGTTGTCGTGTCTTTCTATATAATAATATGTAATATGTATATACACCTGATAATTAGGTTGGTTATATAAGTGTCTCATAAATGTCATTAAAAAAGGAAATAAAAGTTTCAAGGACATTCTTCCAGAGAAAGATTTTCAAGTGATCTTCATGTTACTTCAAAATTTCTTTAAATTTTTTACCATACAGCCTCATATTTTCTTCTTTTGTGCTGCTACTACTTCTTCCCAACGGAAAGTTTTTAGATAAAACGCAATGTAAAGTATTTTGTAGAGAAGTCCAATAAGCAAAAGTGCTTTTGGTGGTCAGGTCAGAAGAGTGAGACTCTTTCAAGAAGAAGACGCTCAAGTGAAGAAGCGTCGTTGTTCCCACTCTTGTTCTCAAGGTTATATGCCTCAAGTCCCTGGATATATTGGTGGCTTTTCTATATAGACCATTACAAGGCGGAAAAAGGTAGTTTATAATGAGCACACACGTAAAGAAAGTTTTTGTCCATATGCATTTTTCATTCCGTGTGTGTGTGTGTGTGGAAATAAAAAGTTAAAAAGCTTATTATTACATATGTTGCATATATACATACAAACCTGTGCAAAATATATACGTTATTATATTTTAATAGTCCCTCTTACATGGCCGTATTTTTTAAAGTGAAAAAATGTTGATGATGACGTTACTTTAAAAGTTCAAAGATTTAGTACAACTTGCAAAAAAACCAACTACTGGTACTCTCTAGCAAGTTTATAAGCACAGTTTTTGGTGGTGGTGGTGTGAGTGTAAGTAGCTACTCAAGCATTAACTCAACTTGTTAGGAAACTGGAAGGAAGCTTTCGCAAAATCTTTATATTATAAAAAGAGTATATAAGAGAAAGGGAATTTTTTTCAAGACGCTTTTAAGTAAAAAAGGCAGAAATTATCGTTTTCCTTTTTTCTCACCATTAGCACCAGTGCCAGAAAATACCAGATCAAAAAAATGCAAGAGAGACTTTTGTTATTTTTTTTATCCAGTAAAGTCGTTATGTTTACTTTCCCAAGGAATTTTTGCACAACTGCTGCTGCTACCAAAAGCACGTGTACATACCATGAGCAAAAAAAGAATGTGTTGCTAAAACGATTCCATTTTACTTTTTTCAAGTCTTATTTCAACATTTACCCAAATTGATGGGCACATTTTATTTTTGCATCCTACTACTTTATTTGCTGCAGCTGATGTAAGTTCAAAAGTGTATGAAAATCTGAAAAAAAATAACTTCTCAGCAGAATAGTTTTTTTTCTCTTTATTTCTCACGACGACGACGCAGCAGCAGTGTTTCTCCATTGTTTGATGATCAAAAGCGAGCATGCATATGGTTCCAGCAGTACTTACCTTCTCTTTTCCTCTCGTTATCTTTATTTGTGTGAACTACTCTTCTTTTCACGCTCCTAATCATTGTCATTTATATGTACTCTATTATCAACATCATCAACATCATTGCTTTGCTTCACTTTACATTTCCCATAATTTTACATTTTCCCAGAAATAAAGTATTCATGTATGTATACATGCATTAAATATATTCATCTTTCTCTAAACTCGAAAAAAAATGCAGGTAAAAATTACGATGAACATGTGAAGCAATAAATTTGAGTGTATGGACTTATCTGTCAAGATATGCAATATACAAACCAAGCAAGAATCCAATAGTGGTTGTGTATGTAGTTGGTAGAAGAACATATCCAAAGAAAAATTCAGAGATTGGGGACACGACGACTGCAGAAAAAAGGGAGAATGAAAAATAGAAATGAAATAATAAATGTGTTTTGTGCATTACTTTTTTTTGGTTGATTCACAAGGATTACGATATGGGGATAGGGACCTACAATCTATGTATTCTCAAGCTTACTTTTTTTTATTAAAGATTTTTCTCCTGCAAAAAAAAGGCGCTCCTATTTTACATTTACATATATTACTACTATATCGAGATCGAAATCCTCATATATATTTATTTCTTCTTGCCAACTTAGCCTTTTGAATGGGAAAGGTACGACAATAGCAACAAAAGTGGATAAGGAATCTCTCGGGTTTGTACATGGTTGCCGCTGCTGCGTGCCTTGTCATTCCTGAATTTTGATGTAATCTTTTCTGTTTCCTTTTTTTTCTCTTGTATACTCAGCAAAGCGACATAAATACATGATCCTCTCTTATGCTTCAAGTCTGCGTCTGGTCCTCCCTCATGAATTTTTCTTTCTTGGTTGAGACTTGATCTTTTCAGGGAAAAAACCGCATAAAAATAAAGCATATACCATACCATGCTAGAGTGTACTTTATATGCCGTTTGTGAAGATGCGATGGGTGAAAAGGGCAAAAAAAAATTATTATGACGATGTGAATGTTTTTCTTCTTCTGCTGGGTTTTTAAATGTGAGGAATAAAGATCGTGATGGTGGTGGTATATGGTGTGTGTGGTTTTGTTGTGATGTGTGTGCAACGACCATTTCAATTTCAGGAGAGCAATTTTTTTCTGCATTCTTGCTTTTTTGATGTGCATAAAAATATTTTTTCTGACAGGAAAAAAAAATGAGTATCCTTTTGCAGTTGTGTTATGTCGTGTCGTCTTTTCAAAAAAATAAAAAATGAACAGCGGATGATGAAGAGGAGTAGTAGTATAGTAATACGTACATAATTTTACAGGAAAATGAGAGTGAATATAAATTTGGACAGGGATAAGCGTGGATTCAAAATGGACTTTGAACTTTGATCTCTGTGACTATGCGTGTAATACTTAAAGAAAGAATGTTACATAATACGGTAGTGTTCCTTACAATTTAAAATGCACGACAGAGTCGGTTTAAAAAAAGTATTCTTGATTTCGTAGAAAAAAGAAGAGTATATTATTTGGGGTTACGTAACCTTTATATATCAGAGTGGGATACACTTTGGTACAAATAAGACATAGTTACCAGCTAAACTTTAATGATCTCTGCTGTCAGCCGACTGTAATTATCAGCAGAATTGCATCTGACGCTTAAATAACAATCCAAAATTAAAATAATTGTCGACAATAAGAATTCATTGTTATTTTTGTAATGTTGTAAATTATAATTAACAAAAAAGTATTAAAAATCTCTTAAACAAACATATCGTAGTATATGCTGTACTGACACTGATATCTCGAAAATAAAATAATAATTTCCTGGTATAAAATTGCTAATAGTATTCAAAAAGGTCTTGCACTCTTCTTAGTGTACAAAAATACAAAACAAAAGCATGTTAAAGCCAGGTGTGTGTTTGCTCTTTGCATAAAGTTCCAACAACGGTACTTCTTCTCTTTTCATTTTATATAACCTTACATAGGCATAAGGACAAGTTATTCTTTTAACTTTTTTTTTACATTTACACGTTTCTCTGATATTTTCCAAGAAGAAAAATAAAATAAAAAGTTTTTGAGTTCACACACAACAAGCGACGACACCTGGCTAGTTCTAAAATAGGTTTTTCCCCGTGAGAACCATATAGAATCCTACAGAAAGCTTGTCGCTGTCGTTGATATTGTAAGGTTTCTTGTGGTACAATATATATTGGCACGGGGATTTTTTTGGGTGCACTACACAAAAAGGTAACATTTATACATATGTCAACAACGGTACTTCTTCTCTTTTCATTTTATGTAACCTTACATAGGCATAAGGACAAGTTATTCTTTTAACTTTTTTTTTTACATTTACACGTTTCTCTGATATTTTCCAAGAAGAAAAATAAAATAAAAAGTTTTTGAGAGTTCACACACAACAAGCGACGACACCTGGCTAGTTCTAAAATAGGTTTTTCCCTGTGAGAACCATACAGAATCCTACGTTGATATTGTAAGGCTTCTTGTGGTACAATATATATTGGCACGGGTTTTTATTTTTGGGTTGCACTACACAAAAAGGTAACATTTATACATATGTACCTTTGCCTTTTTTCATTCGTTTTTATTTTGCCACGAGAAAAAAAAGACAATAATATTCAGGACAGAGTTCACCTCCTACCACCAACACCGATACCGATACATACACTGCTCGCTTCTCTCTGCGCTTCTCGTGTATTACGTAAGCAGTGACAATCATGATTATCTGTATGTATTATCTTCATCATCATCATCCCTACTATCACAATCATCACCGTCACAGACTTGATGTTATTTTCTCACTTTTCCTCCTCGCTCGCAAGAGATAATAAATGTATGTATGTAGTCAAGTCAGCACTAGTATATGCAAGGCACTCTTGCTTTTCTGTGCTATACCATCATCAAACTTAACTACCCATTTCATTTCGTTTACTTGTCTCGTCGCCACCCGTTCACTTTTATGACGTTGTTCTCTCCTCTTTTAATACATAAATACAACAAGGTAATAGAAGATACGCGACAGGAATGCACATACCTTGGTATCTCTCTCTCTTTCTAGCTGTTACTTTTTTTGAGAGAGCACGCTCCATATCCAGAAAACTCACAGATCCGCCCTCGCAATTTACCCTGCTCATTTCCCATTCATTCTCTCTTTTCCGTCCTGTGTGCCAGTGTCGATTTCATTTTTTTTTCATCTACTATGCCATAACATTTTCTTTAAGGTAAAAAAAACATTTTTTTTGGACTGAGTTGCATAAGCGAGAGAAAAAAGAAGAATGCAATGAATAAAAAAAGTTAAGTGCAGCGTTTGTTGTGTTACGTGCTTGTATTTCCAATATAAATGCATGAAATGGAATAATAATAATATTTTCGTTGTTATCACCCTCACCATCGATCCTTGTAAGTTTTTATAAAGACGCACGTTGTACAGAGCGTGTTTAGATCGGGAAAACCTTGAAGTTTAAATGCATAATATACATTTGAAGAAGAAGAAGAAGACGAAGATGCAATAGTAGTAATCATAAAATGGCGACGAGGAAACTAAAATGAATTCCAGGTTCCTGTTTTACATTGCATCATCATCATCATCATTGTCCGCCACGACACACGACTACATAGTCGTATCTTCCTCGTTATCAACATAATGTCAGGTGAGAAGGTGTATGGACCGGAATAAAAAAGGAATTGATACTTGTGAACCAAAAGGATAAAGTCTGCTGGATCATATTTTTCCTCAGCTTAACTCGGTGGCCATATAGCTTGCCGTTGTTGTACTTCTACTTCTACGGCTACTGCGGCCTGTTAACACAAGAAGCTCAAGCCAGAAGGTTTATCCTTTCTCAAGTGTGTCATTTGTTCGTACTACAACTCTTGTAGTACAAGTACAACATAACTACCTATACCAGCAGAAGACTCACACAAAAGCAAGACAATTTGGATATCTGCTGATCTGCGAAGATATCTGCAACATGCTTTATACATTTTTTATCTGTAAGACGAGCTTCTAGTAGTACACTTTTCCATCTAAAATATAACAGCAGCATCAGCAGCAGTTGCAGACGGACGACGGTTGAAGGTGAATTGGAAGAGTGCCTATTAACCAGCTGCTGCTGTTGCCGATGTATTATTTTGCGCTGGGTTGAATGTCTGCAGACAAATAAACTGACTAATAATGGTGAGATGAGTCCATTTTCCTGGAGTTGTACATGCAGTTGCAATAGTCATATACACGCTGCTTGCGTAATGATCTCTATTAACTTTGATGAGGAATGAAAGGAGAGAGAAAACCGCTCTTTTCATAAAAACCTGAATAGAGGTCTGTGTCAGTCCATACATTTTATACATGTCATAAGCCTGAAATAATAGTTTTTGTGATACTGCTAGTAATACAGATACGTTTTTAAAGAAAGGCTGAAACTCTGCGGATGCATTTTAGAAAACTATTGTAAAAAAAATGTATACAAAAAAAATCTCGCTCAGTTCCGTCATTTTTTTTGGTGTTTATATCATTCATATGAACAGGCAGAGGATCATTTTACACTGGTTGTAAGGGAGAGTTTGACAGGCGTCAAATTGTAATTGAAATGGTCATTTTAAAATATCGAATGATAAATGAAAATATGGTAATGATATAAGGCGTGTTAATTTTAGTAGCACCAAGAGGTGTACAGGAGATAAGACACGCTTAAAATATACTGCCGGCAATATTTCATAATCATTCACACAGCTCTGCTTGTGCTCTCTCTCTCTCTCCCCATGCGAGATACTGCTGCTGGTGGCCTTTACCCTTTTTTCACGTTTTTGTGTTCTTAGATGTCATTCAAGGGAAATTCCCTCCAAATTATTATGATTCATGGCACAATGAATAATTGTCATTGTTATTACAAATTACACAAAAAAATAAACAGAAGATTGCCTTTGTACTTGTTTGAATACAGCTAATGAACCAATGGAAAAAAAATGAAAACAAAGTTGCAGCAGCAAAAGTGTAAAAGTTGTATATATTCAAAACTGGCAAGCAATACCACAATATTATGTATACAGCATTTTTTATCACCCGATTCATGTAATACTGCTCAAAAAGACAAGAATCAAGACACAAGACACACAAGAAAAAATACTACCAACACACCGGAGGGGCATATAGAGTATACCCCACCAGCGTAGTATATTTTTATGATCATGATTCATATACCAACACACCGGAGGGGCATAGAGTATACCCCACCAGCGTAGTATATTTTTATGATCATGATTCATATAATTGACTATATCGACAAAAGTTGTAAAATAGCGATAATAATAATAATAATAATAAAATAATATGCATTATTTTATTTTTTTTACTTATTATGATATGATGATTAGGTATTATAGGAATTTTTTGAAACTGATTTACTTTATTTTTATGACCACGCTGCCGCCGTCGCCTCATCATCATCCACTCTGCTATTATTGCGCAAAAATTTTCTCTGTGCAGGTGTTGTTATATACACGTACGTCAGCGAAATATTCTCAAACTAAATGAACAAAGGTATTATTATTATTAGTATTATGATGAAGATGGTGATGATACTTATGGGTGTAGGTAGGTAGGTACTTGTAATCTCTGGACGGACTTATTTCGCAAATCAAAAAGGAAAACACATTAATTATACCACTTCATTTCTTTTCTTTTTTTAAATACAATTTTATACGACTTTAATGTGAGCAGCAGTAAAGTATCTGTGTTTTTTTAAAGATAAAAAAATATAATACATTTTCTTGTCGCGGGTGATTGCTCGCTCTATAGCCAAAAGGATAATAAAAAATAATAAAATGTGGGAAAATAGTGTTTGGACTTCACCTCTAAAACAATTCTAACAACTAAGTATTGTACTATGTAGCTTTGCTATATATTTTTTTTTTCAAATTCCGCCGGAGGCTATATACATATATGAATTAAAAAATAGTATAAAAATAGTAGCATAGTCACAGAATCTGCGCACTAAAAAGAAGATACATAACATGATATATATGAGTTGTGTGAGATAGGGATAAATTTGCAAGCTATTAGCATAAATGTAATATCTGTATGTTATTGAAGTGGCCGATATCGCTAGTATCATCAGCCCATAAAAAATAAGAAAATTGAAGTAGATGCATGGCTATATGGTTTTTTGCTCATATGTACATATGCTTGAGTATAGCAAGTGCCAGTGCCCCTGAGGGGAAAAATAATAATAAAGTGGACATCTTTCTCACCGTCAGAGTAATAAAAAAGGCTAATTACACGAAGACTATGTATATGTGCATATATAAATATATAAATGACACGGGATGTGGTTAGGTATTTTATTGATGTGTTTAAAATGTAAATGATGATGACGACGATGATAGTGGAGGTGCAGATTGTGAGGCTGATAAGGCTAATTATAAATTGTGCAGTTCAAGTTGTATAAACAAACGTTTAGCACTTTCTGTAGTTAATATTTATTTTTTATTTATTTTTAACTACAAAGTTTACATCAACTTATTTTGCAAAGCAGAAAAAAATACAATATTGTAGTTGATAAATTTATGTAAAACAACGCTCTTTGATACAAGAAAGGAAAGTGTTTTTTGGAACGGTCTGATGGCCAGGAGTATTAAGCATTCAAAAAATATATAAAAAATTAGATGGATGCCTGGATGCACATGACTTTTTTG